>CM050168.1:49450461-49537961 GCA_027410445.1 Discoglossus pictus | reverse complement strand
TTGTTTTAAATGAATGTTTATGTAGGTGACTTCATTAATTGTATCTTTGTCAATGTAATTGTCATATAAAATCGGCACTCTATTACTTCAAAGAAGTCTCTGGAGTAACAAATTCTAACCTTCTTGGATCTCATCTTCTTCCAGTTCTCTCTTGTGTAGGGGTGCCACGTTTACAGATTTGACTTAGGGCCATACCTGCAAGATGTGGATAAATGCCTATACACAGCATGTCACTGTCTGCTTGCAGCAACATGAGCCACTAGAAGTAGGAAGCTCCTCCCCTGTGGACATGAAACATAGAATAAAAGGGGGAGGTTCCAAAAATTAAGTATCTTTTGCTCTGGAGTAGTGTTACAAATGAAAAAAACGGTGCATTTTCCATGACAATTTTATTAGGAAGGTTATAGTTTATTAAGCCACTTAGTTAATTTTTCTAACTAATAAAAACATTTGCCTAAAGACTAATTTTAAGTCCTTGTTTGAACACAGAGTTGTTATTGAATTGATAATATCCTAATATTCTTGTGGGATCTCAGGTGATGATGTTTTCTTTTTATAATCTTTTTTTTTTTCTTTTTTTTCAGCTAGAATCTGAGTTTGATGAAGTTGCAATATATTTTTCCAAGGAGGAATGGGATTGTCTAAACAATGATGAGAAGGAGCTCTACAAAGATGTAATGATTGAGAATTACCAGAACCTCAGGTCTCTAGGTAAAAAAAATTATGTTTGCAAAAATCTTTGGCCACTTTTCCTAGTGATATCAGAGACAACACACTAATAAAGAATGGGAAACTGAAATGTATGCCAGGGTCTTTCTGATGAATAGGGAATTTGTCTGCTATTTCAGGGCTGGTCTGTGCTTAAGTCAGGGTCAATGAAAATTGGTTAACGCGTTTATGGATAACTACTGTTTCATCAGGAGTAGGCAAATTAGTATAGCCCTAGTATACTAATTCACTTGCTCCTGATATAAGAGTTGTTACCCAGAAAATTATTCATGCAGTTTCCATTGAGCCTTCACTGGGTCTTGCTTTTGAACTCACATTTCCAAAGGGTAATGTGTGTCTTTTTAGCCTTATGTTGTTGTTTAGATGTTCAGCAGTGTCTGACTACTCATGACCCTATAGACTGGAGCACACAAGGCACATTTTTCAACCACTGCCCCTCTAAGCTCCATCAAGTCCATTTTTATTGCTGCAATGAGCTCATCTATCCATCTCTGCTGTCTTCTTTTTCATGTGCTTTAATTTTTTCCTAGCTAGAAAACCCTGTCTTCTCATGATATTGCCAAAATATGATCAAATCTTCCAGTGAACAGTTTAACCTGGTTTTCTGTGAAATTAATTGATTGGATATTTTTGCAGTCCAAAGGACTCTTAAGCAGTTCTCTCCAATACCACAATTTGAAGGCATCAATTCCACTGTGTTCAGCCTTGTTTATAGTACAGCTGTTACATCTGTATGTTACTACTGGGACTAAATATGCAGATCTTTGTTGATAGTGTAATATCTTAACTTTTTAATTACTTGTCCAGACTTTCCATAGCTTTCCTCCCCAGAAGCAAACATCTTTTATTTTCATGACTGCAGTCACCATCTGCAGAGATCTGGAAAATAAAATATGTCACTGCCTCCCCATCTATTTGTCAGAAACTGAGACCGCCATGATTTTCGTCTTTTTAACTTTGAGTAGCAGGCCAGCTTTTTCACTCTCTATTTTCACCCTCATCAACAGGCCTTTTAGTTCCTCCTCACTTTCAGCCATCTGAGTAGTATCATCCGTATATCTGAGATTGTTGATATTTCTCCCAGCAATATTAATTCCCTCTTTGAATTTGACTGGTCTGGCAGTACAAATTATTTATTCCACCTATAAGTTTAGTAAATAAGATGACAATATACAACCTTGTTGTACTCCTGTGCTAATCTTGTGCCATTCGGTTGGATCATATTCAGTTCTCACCGTAGTTACTCGGTCCACATACAGATTCCTCAGGAGGCGGATGAGATGGTCTAGTACTCCCATCTCTTTAAAAATTTGCCACATTTTGATGTGATCCACCCAGTCAAAGGCTTTAGAATAGTCTATAAAGTAGAAGTAAATCTGTTTTTTTCTTACCCTTTTGCTTGCTCAATGATTCAATGGAAATTGGCAATTTGATCTCTGGTGCATCTGCGCAACCAGGCTTGCACAACTGGTAATTCCTAGCCCATATATATTGTGTATACTTGCAGGATCTTAAGCATTGCCATGCTGGCATTTGAAATGAGTTCAGTTGTTCAATAATTGGAGCACTCCTTTTGTTGGTCTACTGGCCACTGTTGAGTTTTCCAAATTTGTTGGCATAAGGCAAGCAACACTCTCACAGCATCATCTTGTAGGATTTTGAATAGTTCTGCTGGCATTTCATCAACTCATGTAGCCTTGTTATTAGCAAGGCGTCCTAGGGCCCATGTCACTTTACCCTTCAAGATGTCTTGCTCTAGTGTCACGATCTGCAAATAATTCTGGACACGGGTTACTAGTCGTCTCCTGCAAGGCCACTCCCCAATTCAGGGCACAAACACAAAAAATAGCCTCACACCTTGGATATGTGAAACTCAAACTGAACCATTATTGAATCATGGAACCAACCTATTTATACTCTACCTCCCATACCACACCCTTGTGTACCTTTGTGTATGTGTGTGATGTCTGCACTAAGCCCCATCTGGCTTACAACCATGGTGGCTATAAAAGCTCTTGAGATCAATTTCAACAGATATCTATAGCTGGCTAGTGATAAAAACTTAATGTTAATCTCAAGTGTTTGCATAGGACTCCTAAGGAGCAGTCAGCTGCCTTGAATCAAGGCCTTTATGTGTGCAGACGCAATGTTCTGCATTAAAACTTCTGTGCAGAGCATTTTCACCATTTCCACATATATTCTGTTCTATATCACATTTCCCTCTATAACATATTATAACTGGAATACAAGATACCAATGTACCGGCTACATATAACCACACACAATAATACATAATCACAATGCAATAATGTCATGCTCCTTTGGCCATATCCATAATTAATGGTAATTTTACAGTCACTAAACAATGTAATCATGACAATTTCTCCCCCTTTCCTTTCTAGAATAGCATGGGAAGTGTATCCTGGCAGATAACTTTCCATCTATACAGGTGGTTACCGGTTGTCTTGGCGTGACAGTCCATCCAAGTGATAGCCTCAGAGGCACTTTGGGCAGTAGGTCGAGCAAAAACTTGGGAGAATCCTTCCCCAGCACAGCCCTCTCCTTCCAGGCTAGGGAGACCTGCTGATTCTGGGATGGTACCAGGTATTCTTGGTAAAATGGAAGATCCCAACTTCCCCCTTGCCAATGATCTGGCTTACCCAATTCAAGTGGTTTAAGGGGGATAGCCAGTTCAAGTGACTGTTCATCGTGGGGTGGGGTGGTGATAACCCCTAACAGCCAGGGCCACTGTTCCCTTTCCCCCCCTCCTTTAGGGAAATATTCTTCTGGGATACCAAATTAAACAATAGTTCCACTAAGGATTGCACCTGCCGCATCTGCCAGTCTGTACTCCTCCTGATGGCCTTGTCTGGGGTCTCCATTCCTTGGGGCTGCGCTGAGTTCACTGTCTTGCAGCCTCCTTTCTCTGGAACTACTGTCTGGGTACACCTATCACCTCCCTCTGGCTCTTTGGACTCTGTATCCTCAGGTAGAAACTCCTGGCTCTCTCCATCTGAGACTGCCTGGTGTGTAGATACAGGAAGCACTTGAGAAGCAGCTGCTACTGCCTCTTTTGCCGGCTGAAAAGCAGGTCTGCTTGCTGTTTCTGCTCCAGGGTCTGTGCCTAGCTCTGCGACAATGGTCATCCAAGGAACCTGTCCACTATGTTTACAGTCCATTGGTAGGGCCCAGTGCTCATTTGGCTCTTCTATGACTCTAGGAACAGGGCAGCTTTCCCCTAGGTCTTCCCCTGGGCCTTGCACTGCTGTGGTATGGCCCTGTCTCGATGCCTCTAACTGGGCAAGGCTTAGTCCCTTCTTCGTATTCTTCCGAGTTAACCCACTGCATGAAGGCATCCTTGTTACTTTTGGAATCCCTGAGATCAGAATTCTCCCAACAGTCCATACCTTTATCTTCTGACCCAGCCTTGGCAAAATTTAGCTGGGTCCTTGTAGTCTCTGCTAGGTGGTTCTATTTCATGCCTGGCTGGCATGACCCCTCCCAACTTGGTGGCCACCACCCATCTAGGGATGTTTCATCTAGCAAGTCTATATAATCCAGCTGTAGCTCCTGCTGGATCAAAGGCCAAAGTAAGTTAGCTGCCTGAGAGCCTGTCCCCAGTCCCAACATTTGATAGCGCTTGGCAAACAAACACAGCTGTCTTTTCTCTGTCCCCAAGCCACAATCCGGATCCCCATATACAATGTCCCAAAGTTCCTCTTCCAGCCCCAATGAAAAACAGGTCCCACCATGAGGTATCCCAACAGGTCCCACCCAAACAGCATATTGCTCTTCCAGGGCGACCTCCTCACATACCATTTATTCCAGCCATTCCATTATCTCGTGACCTGCCCATAGGCACAGGAACGCCATTGATTTGCTTAGAAGGCCCATTCCTTTACAGTCCTTTCCAGTCACATGACTCTACGGGGGATAAGCATTTCCCCTCCACAGGAGCTGAGACAGGGCCATTGCTTACCCCTCTCCACTTCTCCTGTACCACATGTATGATCTGTATCCGGAGTTCCCTCTGCTGAACCTTGGTTGAATCTGCAGGCATTATCTAAAATAAAACAAATGGCATTTAGCGTGTAACACACAAACATTCAGCAGACACACAGAGGATAAAGACACAGGGAAGGGACAGGGGAGATGGTGGAAAGAGACACATGGCATTCCCAAACACAAAACTTGCAGGTTAAAGGCATATTAAAGTGAGGTGGGTCATGAATGCATCTTGTAGAATGCAATCATAATCCACCTAGCAAAAAGGTTTGCATGAGAAAATGCAAACCGTTTTTGCATTAAAATAAAAAATGTGCTGGGGGTGATGTTTACACCCCCAGCAGCTCCCAGCAGTTGCTTCAATGGCTGCTGTAAGCTGAGTTGCTTCAATGGCTGCTGTAAGCTGTGAGTGTGTTACCGGGTGAGTGTGTGTGTCTGTGTAAGTAAGTGAGAGTGTGTCTGTATAAGTAAGTGAGTGTCTGTGAGTGAGCGTGTCTGTGAGCAATTCTCTGGGGCTGGGTGGCAATGCTTTGGAGTTGGGGGAGGTCACAGGGCAATTCTCTGGGGCTTGGGCGGCAATTCTCTGGGGTTGGGGGAGGTCACGGGGCAATTCTCTGTGGCTATGGGGCAATTCTCTGGGGTTGGTGGAAGTCACGGGGCAATTCTCTGGGGCTGAGGGGCAATTCTCTGGGGTTGCTGGAGGTCATGGGGCAATTCTCTGGGGCTGGGGGCAATTCTCTGGTGCTGGGGGGCAATTCACTGGGGTTGTGGGAGGTCATGGGGCAATTCACTGGGGTTGGGGGAGGTCACAGAGCAATTATCTGGGGCCTGGGGGTAATTCTGTGCAGCTGGGGGCAATTCTCTGGGGTTGGGGGCAATTTACTGGGGCTGGGGGGGAATTCACTGGGGTTGGGGGAGGTGATGTGGCAATTTTCTGGGGCTGGGAGGCAAAAAAATGGAATTGGGGGAGGTCAATGTGCAATTGTCTTGGGCTGTGGCGCAATTAATCAGGGGCTGGGGAGCAATTTACTGGGGTTGGGGGAGGTCACGGGGCAATTCACTGGAGCTGGGGGGTAATTCTCTTTGGCTGGGGCAATTCTCTGGGGTTGGGGGCAATTCACTGGGGCTGGGGGGAATTCACTGGGGTTGGGGGAGGTGATGGGGCAATTTCTGGGGCAGGGGGCAATTCTCTGGGGCTGGTGGGAATTCACTGGTTTGGGGAGGTGATGGGGCAATTCTCTGGGGGAGGTGATGGAGGAATTCTCTGGGGCTGGGTGGCAATTCACTGGGGTAAGGGGAGGTGATGGGGTAATTTTCTGGGGCTGGCAGGCAATTTTCTGGGTCTGGGGGGGGGGCAAAAAATGGGATTGAGGGTGGACATGGGGCAAGTCTATGGGGCTGTGGTTGGCAATTATTTGGGTTGGGAGCAATTCTCTGCCGCTGGGGGAGGTGATGGGGCAATTATCTGGCACTAGGGAACAATTATCTGGGGCTGGGGGCAATTCACTGGGGTTGGGGGAGGTCACGGGGCAATACTCAGGGGCTGGCAGGCAATTCTCTGGGCTGGGGGGCAAAAAATGGGGTTGGGGGAGGTTGTGGGGCAATTCTATTGGGCTGTGGGGGCAACTCTCTGGGGTTGGGGGCAATTCTCTGGCGCTGGGGGAGGTGATGGGGCAATAGTCTTGGGCTGTGGAGCAATTATCAGGGGCTGGGGTCCAATTTACTGGGGTTGGGGGAGGTGACGGGGTAATTCACTGAGGCTGGGGGGAATTTACTGGTGTTGGGGGAGGTGATGGGGCAATTTTCTGGGGCTAGGGGGGCAAAAAAATTGAATTGGGGGAGGTCACTGGGCAATTGTCTTGGGCTGTGGTGCAATTATCAGGGGCTGGGGCAATTTATTGGGGTTGGGGGAGGTCACGGGCAATTCTCTGGGGCTGGGGGCAATTTACTGGGGTTGGGGGAGGTCACGGGGCAATCCTTTGGGGCTGGGGGCAATTATCTGCGGCTGGGGGTAATTCTCTTTGGCTGGGGCAACTCTCTGGGGTTAGGGGCAATTCACTGGGGCTGGGGGTGAATTCACTGGGGTTGGGGGAGGAGATGGGACAATTTTCTGGGGCTGGGGGGCAATTCTCTGGGGCTAGGGGGAATTCACTGGGTTGGGGAGGTGATGGGACAATTCTCTGGGGCTGGGGGAGGTGATGTAGCAATTCTCTGGGGCTGGATGGCAATTCACTGGGGTTTGGGGAGGTGATGGGGTAATTCTCTGGGGCTGGGTGGCAATTCACTGGGGTTTGGGGAGGTGATGGGGTAATTTTCTGGGGCTGGGGGGCAATTCTTTAGGGCTTGGGGCAAAAAACTTGGGTTGGGGGAGGTCATGAGGCAATTCTCTGGGGCTGGCGGGCAATTTTCTGGGGCTGGGGGGGGGACTGGGGTTGGGGGGTGGTCATGGGGCAAGTCTATGGGGCTGTGGTTTGCAATTCTTTGGTGTTGGGAGCAATTCTCTGGCGCTGGGAGAAGTGATGGGGCAATTCTCTGGCACTGGGGACAATTCTCTGGGGCTGGGGGCAATTCACTGGGGTTGGGGGAGGTCACGGGGCAATACTCGGGGGCTGGCGGGCAATTCTCTGGGTTGGGGGGGCAAAAAATTGGGGTTGGGGAGGTTGTAGGGCAATTCTATTGGGCTGTGGGGGCAATTCTCTGGTGCTGGGGGAGGTGATGGGGCAATTCTCTGGAGTTGGGGGCAATTCTCTGGTGCTGGAGGAGGTGATGGAGCAATTCTCTGGGGTTGGGGGCAATTCACTAGGGTTGGTGGAGGTCACAGGGAAATTCTCTGGGGCTGGCGAGCAATTCTCTGGGGCTAGGGAGGCAAGAAATTGTGGTTGGGGTAGGTCATGGGACAATTCTATTGGGCTGTGGGGGCAATTAATCTGGGGTTGGGGGCAATTCTCTGGCACTGGGGGAGGTGATGGGGCAATTCTCTGGGGCTGAGGGAGGTGATGGGGCAATTCCCGGGGGCTGGGGGGCAATTCACTGGGGTTGGGGGAGGTGATGGGGCAATTCTCTGGGGCTGGGGGGCAAAAAACTGGGGGTGGTGGAGGTCATGGGGCAATTCTCTGGGGCTGGGGGGCAAAAAACTGGGATTGGGGGAGGTCATGGGGCAATTCTATGGGGCTGTGGGGGCAATTCTATGGGGCTGTGTGGAGACTATTATCTGGGGTTGGGGGACAATTCTCTGGCGCTAGGGGCAATTCACTGGGGTTGGGTGAGGTCACGGGCAATTCTCTGGGCCTGGGGAGCAATTCTCGAATTCTCTAGGGCTTGGGGGGGGGGGGTATCACCTGGTATGGAGATAAACACAATCAGTGAATGAAGGGACAGAAATCTAAAGGAAAGGAAAGTGTCTGAGATCACGTGACTTCCCACAGTAGGGCAGACTTCAGGTGATAACTGAGCATGTCTGTAAAATCCCCAGGAAAAAAGAAACATTGTATAACTTATGCTGATTTTCTCTGGGAATTTCTGGGGGTGTCAACATTGAGAGAATACTCTGCAAAAGCAAGAAAATCAGCAAAAAGGTTTAACTGTTTACTTTGGAATTTTTTAATGCAATACATTTTTTTCAGATAAATTCTCCTCTATCAGATGCATTAATAACCCAGCTCACATTAATATCTTTACCGAACCCTGCAATGAGCGGCACCTACAGTAGGGGGGAGGAAAGGCTTGCAATGAGCGCCGAATGCGCTCATCGCAGGGACCGCAATGAGCACCGCGAGCGGGAGAAACTTGCAATTAGCGCCGAAGGCACTCATTGCGAGCCCCACAATGAGCGCCGAAGGTGATCATTGCAAAGAAGGAAAGTTGAAGTACACAGGGGGAGAGGCTTGCGATGAGCGCCTCACATTGTGTGGCAAACAGCATTGCCATCCTTAGAGTTTTATTCCAGTCATTTTTGACAGGCAATTTCCTAGTCTCTTTATATTGCTTATTATAAAATGTCTCCTTGCCTCTTCTTGCTATCCTTCCTTGTTCATTTGGACACACCTCTTCCTATCTCCACTACTTTTGACTTTGCTTCTTTCTTGGGCTACTTTCAAATATTCATCAGTTAGCCTTCTTTGTTTTCTTTCTTTCTTATGATGATATTTTTTGTTGCTGTTTTCTGGATCATGTCACAGTCGTCTGTTCAAAGTTCTTCAGGCATTCTATCTACCAAGTCTAGTCCCTTAAATTTGTTCTTTACCTCCACAGCATATTCACTGGGGATATTATTTATTTTGTATTTGATTGGTATGATGTTTTTCCCTCTTTTCTTCATTTTAATTGTGAACTTTGCAACAAGAAGCTCATGATCGGAGCCACAGTCAGCTCCTAGTATTGTTTTGATGACATATAGATCTCCTTCATCTTTGGCTGCGAGTTTTATTCTTATGTTGCAATATACTACTTTTATTTATACAGTATAATGCTATGTGTATGCCCTTTTTCTTCTTTCTCTTCTGCAAACTTATTGTGAATCTAATAGCAATTATAAATAAAATTATGCAGCTTCTTACAAATCAAAATCGAGATGGAGAGTCCTTATATCAGCTCTTAGATTAACTTTTCAGTTTGTATTTTTAACTAGGTTGGCACTTGTATAAGTGCTTTTTATTGTTAGTTTTTTTTGTTTACATTATGTAAGTATCGTACTTTTTTTATTCATGTACAGGATGCATCAATGTGATACCTACAATTATATCACAGATTGAGCGAGGAGAAGAACCGTATGTGAGGATACATCTGCAGGTTAAGGAGGAGATAATTCCTCTATTTATCAATGAAGGTGAGTAATAAACATTAAAAAGAGAAAATTATAAATAGCGCATATCAGATATTATCTTTGTAATGTTTTATCCAAGAGATGTCTATGTGAATTTATATATCAGATGACACTATTAGAATCATCATAAATATTAGATATTTTCTAAAGTACTTTTATGTTCCTATCTTGTTTCTATCCATCATGTCATGATTAGCTTGTAAATGCTTTAGGTAAAGACTCGTTATATAAAGGATAATAATAATAAAGTTGGAAACAGATGTTAATTCTTTTAATCACTAATGAAACACCTGTCTTGGGGCCTCATTCTATTATCGGCCGTAGGAGATGCGGGGCCGCAAGGACCGGCCGCAAGCTATTTGCCTATTCTATTTCCTTCCGGCCGGGGATTCCGGCAGGCTTGCGGCCGGCGCCTTGTTATCCCTTGCGGCCGCACACGCCGGAGGAAAGCCTTTGATCTTAACCGGCCGCAAGAGTTTCGGCCGCAAGAAAATCCTGGTTGCTATTCAATTGCTCCGGGAAACCTCTCTGCAAGGCTAAAACCGAGGCGCAGCTTACTTGCAGCAAAAAGGTCCCGCAGGCACACAAGCACATTATAAAGCCATAATAAAGCCATCCTGCACTCTGAGGAGACTATAAAGTGATTGTAGGTGTTATCATTCATAGCACAACATTCCCCTACACTCAAATCCGTAAATACATTTTATTTGAATTTATATCAAATATCCATGGAAAAAGTCCAGAGGGCTTTGAGCACCTCAGACCCGCCCACGCTGCGGACGGAAAATAAACAGTTAATGTAATCTCGGATTTGGGCTGATGTGCAAGCTTGAGAGGGGGTTGCTATTAATCCTCATGTCCCCCATTATGATCCCTAGCATTTACAGAGCTTTACAGTGCCGTCTTGAATTTATTTTTGCATTTAAAGATTTCTAAGCTTACTGCCAGTTGCAAGATATACGGCCGGCCGTAAGGGGATATCCTTGCGGCGCCGTATAATTGAATTGCAAGGTAACGGGAGCCCCGCAAGGAATCGCAGCTTTGCGGCCGATTTACGGCCGATAATAGAATGAGGGCCTTGGTGTGTGGGTCATCTATCACAATTTTGATAACCAGATAGGGAGATTTCATGAAAATACTGTATATGTGAATGACATAATGTTTATTTCAAAAGGAGTTATAGCTTCTGTAAATGCCGTCATTAAACATTTAAATAGCGATAATTATGGTTTAATGAGGAAAGTAAGGATTGTTGTCGTCTGTCCTGTCCTGTGTGACTTTGAATTTCTTGGATTTAATCATATGCATTAAATATGGAAACATTGCAAAACAAAACATAAACCAACTGAATGCACACATATTATAAGAAGCCATCAACACCATAAAAAGTGATTAGAAAGTATCCCTAAAGGGTAGTTTAGAAGAATCAAACAAAATTGCACAGATACTTTTAAAATATTTTTTTTATAGAAATACCTAAAATAGAAATAAAAACTATGCTGGATTATAAAGAAAATGAAAAATAATTTTAAAATATATTTATAATATGCATCTTGTACAGATAAAGAGGGCGATTAATAAACATTGGCCCATTTTAAAGAAAAATAAAATATTAGAACACATCCTACCACATAACCCTAAAATAATATATACAATTAGATAATTTAAACAGATCTTTAGTGGCAAGTATGCTACAAACAAATCAAACAAAAAAAGTAAAAAATAAATAAAAAATGGAAATTCCATGTGTGGTAAATTTGGAACATGTAGAATAAGTAAAAAGAAATTTAGCTCAAAAAATGATTTATTTATTATAATGTAATTGTATCAAATAATATGTATGAAACACTATCAGAGCCCTTCATATTAGGATATTAGAATATGTAAGAAATATTAAAAAAGGCCATATGCATCACTTTGTTTCTATGCATTTCAAAGAAAAATACAATAAGGATCCTAAAAAAAAGTATTGGATTAATTAAATCCAGAATAGATTGGAGATGGTAAGATATATAAAAAATCTCACAAAAAGGAGAAATAATATTTGCAATAGATAGCAAACTCCATTTTTTTAAAAAGTTAACTTTGAGTTAAACTGTTTTCAGATAATACTAAAATTAGAGAATTCATTTTTTCTGAAATTAAAATAACATCGAAGAAATTAGGGGAATATGAACAATTACTCTAAATGGACACTAGATGGCGACAAAGTATTAAGGCACACAGAACATATATCATTTAAAAAAATAGAGTATAGATAAATAAAAGGTATTTTTTAAATAAAATAGTTATCTAGTATTAAATTAACACCATTCCCCAAACATTGTTACTTACTATACGTGGGAACAGTGTTAAAGCTATGATAATAGCTTTTCAGTCTTTGGTGGCGACAGCAGCTCCTCTGTTGCCCCCACCTGCTCTGTGGGATCCGGCAATCTTCATGGTAGACATTCCAGGAGGCGTAATTCAAATGGGTTAAAAATAATGATTTAATAAAATTACAGCAACATCAAAAATAGAGGTGCTCAGTCAGAGAACTGACTAACCATAGCGCTACAGAATATGTTGGTGTGTTACAAATAAACGATAATAATAATAACCTTAATAGGTTTGTTCTATGGACATGATAATCCACTCTGAGAGCAACCTCTTTTAGCTCACTTGTGCCCTTCAAAGGGAGAACTATTCTATAGTATATTAATAGAATGATCCAGCCCCAAAACACCAGGCAATTCTACCCTGAAACCCCAAGTGTATATTTCACCCTTAGTTGGTAGCTGAACCCCCTAAGGGACAGTGAGCAAGGAGTCCACGTCAGGAGCCCTCTATCACCCTTAGGAGTACTAAGCCCCAATGATCAATTGCATAAGCAACAACAAAAATAGCTGCTCAAACAGAGAACACACTAAACTTAATAGGTTAGTTCTTTGGACATGATAATCTTGTCTGAGAGAAACTTTTTTTAGCTCACATGGGCCCTTCACAGTGTATACTTTCTACAAGTAATAAGTTATTTTGGACAGGTCAATAAACGAGCATACCAATAAGTTATAATTAAAAATATATTTTACATACATCAAGATACGGTTACACAATGGGTTTTAGACAAAACAGATAACAGACAAGAAGTATTAAGACAATATTTATAAATATAATACTTATTTGAATTCTACATTATGTAATATAAAGATACAGTATAATACCCCTTGTGGTCAGCTTTGGAAGTGCACCCTCCATCAGGTTCTCTCTGGGCTTCATCTGGCACTCTTCCCTCTGGACTGCTTCATGGAAGCTCCTTCAACCTGCACGCAATTCTACCCTGAACAGGAGAAAGATATATCATTATTATTATACTTTATTTATAACGCAAAATATAAATTTCAGCCTTAATTGGGCCTCTTCAATAGGGTGTAGATGAACTCCCTAAGGCACTGCGCTGTAAATAGGTTACTAGACCTATAGAACAAATCTACTTAGGTGTTGTTTGTTCTCAGATCAAGCCCATTTGGCTTTTTTTTTTTTTTTATTCAAATGACCTTTAGGAGTTTTATCACCCTAAGGGTGATAAAGGGCTCCAGATATGGACTCCTCACTGTATTTTAGGGAATTCAGCTACACCCTACTGATAAGGCCCAACTAAGGCCAAAATGTACATATGGGGTTTGCTGTTTCTCCTGTTCAGGGAAGAATTACTTGGTATTTTGGGGCTGGATCACTCTTTTGATACTACAGGATATTTCTTTTTGTGATATTTTCTCTTTGTGAAGGGTACAAGTCAGTTAAAAGATTGTTGCTCTCTTTGTAGGTCACCAGACCTACTTATGTATTGTTCATTCTCAGATCAAGTGCTTTTGACCTTGATTTCAAATGTGCACCAATTTTTACTGTCAAAAGGTGATAGCAGAATGGACATGGTGTATGTGCAACTCTTGTGTCAGCAGTATTCCAAGAGTGTGAGTAGACAGCGCAAAGCTGAGCTGGAGTCTCAATGCAGAGGTTGTGTACTCGTAGGGACTAATCCCTGCAGTGCAGATATGCAGGAGAGGAAAGATATCCTCTGCGACTTGGAACAGCACCAGGTAGGGGGCTTAATTGCACAGCCGCTTACATTTTCTTGAAGGACCACTGCAGGTCAAGAAAAAAAGACTCTTGTTTGTAAAATATTTACCAAACTAGCAATATTAGCAGTAGTGTAACCCATAGACATAAAATATTTTTTGATTAGAATTTTTAAAGACTATCAGCCACAATAAATTTGAAGCCCGTAGCGGGATTGGCAAGCACCCAAAGGCTGCAGGCTTGAAATTCAGCTGCGTTACAGAGCTATTAAATTCCACCATGCTGCGAGTTATGGGCCAGAGAAGCATGCCCATAAACCATTTTTCGTACTTTGTATGTGCGGCCATGAACATGATCAATTAGTCAAACCTGTAGTTACGCGTTGAGACAGAGCCAATGGCAAATGAGATCGTCATCATTACATCACTGAAAAATGGAGGTGGTATTTATTAGGGCTATATGTTTATATGAGTACAAAAATCAATTTTCTGTTTGCTAGTTCACTTCCTCAGTGATGAATCATAACAGTTTGTGCTTTGTCTATCACTGGAGAGAGGGTTGATGTCTGGGGTGCATAGTAGTACCAACCCTACCCCTAGGGCTCTGCGGTTCACTGAATCCCCTACAGCAGAATGGGTAGCATCCTCAATTTGTATATTTCATGCCGCATAATTTCTCCCAAGAAAGGACCACACCTTCTCTATGTGATCCCCACGAGGGAATACATCTTTATTTTAAGTTTGGATCTTTTATATATTACTTTTTACACAATACTTAGTTAAGATGAACAAAGGGTGCTGCACAAATTTGTGAGTTTTCATATTTCTCTTCCTTAGGTCCTCTGACCAATCAGAGATTCTGCTAGTAGGTGCTGTAGTGATTGGTTCGGTGCAACAGCCCTTAGCCAATCAGTGGGGTCACCTAAGATGCTGATTGGTGTATGACCCAAGTATAAGGCTTTGCGGAGGGAAGCTATAGGGCATCGCACGGGCTTGCGGGTGTGACCAAGTCTACAGGCCACAAAGTCTAGTCAGTGTTTCCGACTTATCTTGTTGTGTAATTACACAGAGCCCTTTTATCCAGTCTTCAGTATGAAATATTCATACGGTGGGGGCACATATCGGCAATCGGTCTGGGGCATTGGTGAATACGATGGAAGGGTTAATCTAAGAGGATGTAGTAGATATAGTATAATTTCATCCTCATCACACCTTTATTTCCTAGCTGAGCCAGTATTGCCTCCATATACAGGGGATCACTCCTCCATAATCAGGTATCAGGCCTCCATTCATACTTTTATGAATGGTTCTGCAGTAGTGTGTATGTGGTCTAGGCTAGATGCCAGTCATAGAACACATGCAAATTTGTGGTTAACCGCAGACAATAGATCAAAGGGTATCAATTGCAGTACTGAGCCCAATCCAAGGGGGTCAGTTAGATTAATTTACATCACTTAACCTTTTGTCAATGTAAACACTTAACTTGATGTCAGCTATGCCTGGTTATCTGTGTTTAATGACTCATTTAGCATAGCTAGACAGCCCATGCAACTCTATGGAGGTTTAATTCGACCAGCCACGAGTTCGATTCTGGCAGGGAGCGCTTATGCCACTATGCTTGTATCTGACTAGGACAGGCCCTTGATTACTGGTACCTTGTCCGGGTGCCTGGTCTTAAAGTGATAGACTGTTACCCAAATGCCAACAGTTGTGCAAAATTTTAAAACATAGCTTTAGACATAATGAACAGTACATCTCTCAATAGACATCAGCAAATTCCACTACACTCCCACAAGTGATTTTTGTCTTTTTAGTGAAAGGTGGGACAACACTCATGACAGAATTTAGGGAATAAAACATGTACATAGTCCACACAACAGATCAAGCACAAATCCGGAAGGGGATGGTTGTTCCTGACTGATGGGAAGGATAGAATATAGAGTCTTCAAGAAATTTGGATGCAATTGAAATTGAGATATCACCCTTCCCCCTCACTGGCCCAAAAGCAGACTACTGGCTATATCACACAAAAAACTTCCACTTATGTATCATGGATTCCACCAGGGCCCAGCAGAGTCTTCAAATTCTAGTTAAGCAGAAAAAAGCCATACAGATAATGTATGCTCCTATTTAGACTCAAAGTTTTTAAAAATATAAATTCTATTTTATTGTGCAGTGGTCTGTGAATAATATGGACAGTGGCACCTGCTTCTCACTGGAGAGACAAAAGGTAGGGTAGGTAGTGGACATATCATCTATTTCTTAGATGAAGAAAGTGCCCCTCTTACAGATCCATAGAGCAAATAGGACATTGCTCAGAATCAAAACCTTTACTCTCCTGATCCAGCGTCTCCTGATATCTACAGTGTGCTATGGGAGGGACTCATCACAGTGAGAGGGTGTAAGAGAGCAGCTTGATGAAGCCCTCTGTCTGGACAGATTGACTGTAAAGTATTTTAATTTCCACTGGGAGACTCTAGGACCTGGGGAGATGCTTTTGTCCACCTGACTAGCCATACTTGCTTTGCTGCAGAAAAAGGTGGATCTCTTCTTATTAAGAACTGGCGACTGGTATCATTGCTTACCACAAGCCTTTAAGTTTGTTGCCAAAACAATCTTACTTAGGCTCAAGTCTGTACTTGCAGATCTGGTTCACCCTGACCAGTCCTATGTTATCCTGGACCGGACTATTTTCAACAGCATCTTTTTGTTGTCACTCACTCTCCAGACATAAGAGTTGTCCTTCAGTTTACTCTCATGATGTGCACCTTGTAGTTGATCTTGCCAAGTAGTTTATTCTGCTGCTGTCTATCCTGGGATCAACTGGATCAAATGCTTATTCCTTCTAGAGGGTGGACTCCTTCACTCCTGCCTCCAATGGGAGGTAACAACTCATGGGAGGCTGATTTAATCAACTATATGGGAATTGACCTATTAGTTGTAGACTCTTCTGAGTCCACAACCGGACAGAATTAGATGATCATGTCCTCACTGTCTTGCAAAAAAACCCTTAGAGGGTGGTGTCTGCTAATCAATCAGCTGGTGTTCTTTCAGCTATGGCACTGGCTTGTGTCTGATTTAGATCCCCAAGTTTGTCAGCAGTATTTAGAGGCGCTTACTGGAGTTCCTTTGGATGGAAAGGCATTGGATCTCTGCGTATGTATCCAGCCATTCTGTAAAGAAGACAGACAGGGAGTGGTATGTGCACTGCCAGTTGCACACCTTCTGTCTTACCTGAAGAGATACCTGTGCGCTTATCCCTTTCTGCAGTGGTGTATACTTGTATCAAGTCATCATTTGTGCAACATGGGGTATGATTTACAATTATTTCTCATCAAGCCTAGGGGTTTTGGGAGTTACCTTGTGGTGCTAACGGCATACTACTGGAAAACCCTCACGGCCTAGAGCATTTTCTCTGTGACGATGCATGGTATGCCTAGGGAGATTAGCTACTTGTGGATGAAGCCAGACATCTCCTGGACTATTGACATTCAGATTGGGTGTTGCAACAAGAAATTAAGAATATCACCCCCCCCCCCCCCAAAGCACACACCCTCCTTATTGGGCTCTACAAGCTGGAGTATCATATGAAGTTTCCAACTACTACCCCACACACTCCGGCTCCTCCTATCCCCAACATCTCTAGGTTGGGGGCAAACCCCCTTTTTTTGTGGTATGCCATGGAACAACCTGTATTCTCACATGCTCCATTCAGTGCATTTCCTTGATTGGTACCGATGTCAACTGCTAGGACCCATTTCCAGAAACCCCAGTGCAGGGAACTATATTCCACTTTGGTGCACTGAGCACAAGCGAGTACCTGGCTAATTTCACAAGCCCCTCTTATCACTTTTGATTGGCTTCCTCATGCAGTTCTGGTTGCATTCCCCCCCCCCCCACCCTTTTTTTTGTTCCCAGTGTCCCGGAGCAATAGAGCCAGATGGCTTTCTCGTTATCCTACACCCGGCATTAAGGTGGTTATTTATAACTCAAGGAAACAGTGTGTGGTTGGGGATTTTTCATTGCCATGTGACGCCACTGATGCATTCCAATATCAGGGCAGAGTAACTGCTGCTTTGTCCACTGGGCAGATGTTTACCCAATAGGCGGTAGTTGGAGTTCTCTACTTAGTATCCCATCAGGATTCTTTTGAACTCCTAATTTATTTTTTCTATTTGTTTCACAGCTCTTTTTTTTTTACATAGTGTGACTTGGTGCAAGTGATTCATTATATGGAACTGGACCTCTACAAGGCCAATCGCTATCAAACCTCATAACTGGGTCCATTTCTGAAGAAAGTATTGTTGAAAAGGATTTCAGTAAACTAAAAGAAATTCAAAGAAGGGTAACTAAAATCTTGCATTGCCTAAAAGACAAAATTAATAAGAACAGATTTCATTACCTTAAATATGTATAGCTTATAGTATAGAAGTGGGAGTGGTGATATGGTAGAAAGTTCAAGAGGGAAGTGTATTCAAGAAAAACAGGAATGCAAGGACAAAAGGTTAAAAGTTGGAAGATATAGTTAAAATAAGAGAGTTCTATTTTACAGAAAATGTAGTAGATAAGTAGAAGTGGTAGGTGCAAACACAGTAAAGGTGATCTTCAATGGGCAAACAAACAAGCCTTTTTGGTATCTGTTCCTATGGATAACTTTGTGCATGCATTAAAACATGGATCAGTTGTTTTGAAAATATTGTGACGGAAGATACAATTGTGATGGATAATGTGCTGCTCCTTTAGCTTTGGTCTGTTTATATATTCAGTGGGAGAAATGCCTGGGATATTTGATGAAAAATGAACAAATACACAACTGGCTAAGCAACCACTACTAAGACTATTGTTTAGGTATCAAGCAAAATGTTTCATTTAAACTAGTCTGTCCTTTATCTCATTTACTTTTAAGTGTTTCTAAAGTCCTCGCTGTAGTTGTCCGTTACATCCACCTTGATAGCAATTGTTACCTTTGTGTGACATTGTGCAAAGCATATTACCTCAGATTCTTTCATTTACAAAAATCAAAGGAAACAACACTAATACTGACAGGCTTCATATTGAAACTGACTTTACTAGGACATAGTCCTGTGATCTTTATTGTTATTTCATTTATAGATGGTTTTATTGTTAACTTTATAAGCACACATGTCTTCAACTAACAAGTAGTAAAGTCCATCCCTTTATCTGGTGCTTACACTGAACCCTTAAGATTTCTCAAATATTATTGTTATAGTAGCAGTGAAGTTGGTTACTTTTAATTCTTTTCTTTTCAACAGATGGATCCATAACTTGTAATACTCAAGGGGGAAGCAAGACCTTATCAAGACTGGGTTATAATTCCAATGAAGATGGAGACAACTTTAACAGTGATTCAGTTTATAGATCTGTAAAAAGTCAATGCAACTGCTCTGAAGGTCACTGTATTTGCCCTAATTTGGACAAGGCAACACGCAAGATAGTGCAAATAGCAGAGAAACCATTTACATGTTCTGTATGCGGAAAATGTTTTGCCTATAACTCAAACCTTGTTATACATCAGCGAACGCACACAGGTGAAAAACCCTATGAATGTACTTTTTGTGGTAAGTGCCTTGCTAGTTCACAATCTCTAATGCAACACCAGCGGCTTCACACTGGGGAAAAACCATTTGTATGTTCTTTATGTGGAAAATGTTTTGTGAATAGTCAATCTCTTATTGTACACCAACGTATTCACACAGGTGAAAAGCCATTTTCATGTAATGAATGCGGGAAATGCTTTACTGTGAATTCAAACCTTGCCAGACATATGAGTATTCATACAGGAGAGAAAACATTTGCATGTCCTGATTGTGGGAAATGGTTTACTAGTAAGGACAGCTTTGTTATACATCGGAGGATTCATACAGGAGAAAAACCATTTGAATGTACAAAATGCGGGAAATGTTTTGCCAGTCACTCAAACCTTACTATACATCAGAGCATTCATATGGAAGAAAAAAAGTTTGCATGTTCTGTATGTGGGAAATGCCTTGCAAGCAATCAGTCTCTCATTATACATCAGAGAGTCCATACAGGGGAAAAACCATTTTCATGTAATGAATGTGGGAAGTGTTTTGCCAATCATTCAAACCTTGTTACACATCAAAGGATTCACACAGGTGAGAAACCATATGCATGTTCTGACTGTGGGAAATGTTTCACCAGTAAGGCCAGCTTTATTATACATCAGAGAAGTCACACAGGAGAGAAACCGTTTGCATGTAGTGAATGTGGAAAATGCTTCAGCACTAATGCAAATCTTGCTGCACATCAGAGCATTCATACAGAAGAGAAAAAATTTGAATGTTCTGTGTGTGGGAAATATCTGGCCAGTAACCAATCCCTCATTATACATCTGAGAATCCACACTGGGGAGAAACCATATGCATGTACTGTTTGTGGAAAAACTTTCATTTGCCTATCAAACCTTGCAACACATCAGAGGATTCACACAGGAGAAAAACCACTTGCATGTACTGAGTGTGGAAAATGCTTTGCTAGTCACTCAAACCTTTCTCAGCATCAAAGAATTCATGCATTAGAAAAAACATTTGCATGTTCAGTATGTGGGAAATGTTTTACAACTAATTCCAGTCTTGCTGCCCATCAGAGGATCCACACAAGTGAAAAACCTTTTGCATGTTCAGAATGTGGTGCATCTTTTACCAGAAAATCAACCCTTGTTAACCATAAGCGTACTCATACAGAGGAAAAATCCCATTCTATTTCATGTTTAGATCCACTTTCTCAGGAAAACAGTAATTAAATATAGCTCTAAATTATACTAACAGATAAAGTGTATATTGTTTAAAGAAATAGTCTTCGGTAAATACGCATAGGAATTAGATACACATACCAGAAAAAGCATTAAAGTGGGTGAAACATGTACAGACATTGCACCTTGCTTGCTACTAACGTCTCCTTGGTAATACCAAAATGAACGTTATCACATTGCAATGCTCCCTCATCTGGAAGGAAAGCTAGAACCGAGAGCAGCAGTTACCAGCTGGATGGACTAATGGATTACCTATGTATTGCAGTAATTTTGTATAAAGGATTGTTTGTTAATATCATTTGAGAAACAACAGCACCTTTTAATATATAGTTATATAACTATGCACACTAATTGTCACAAATATATTGAATCTACAGTGGTACCTTGTACAAGTCCTTAATCTGTTCCGGACTGCAGCATGGAAAACAAACAAGCATTTCCCATAGGAATCAATGTAAACCGGAAATAATCTGTCCCGAACCCCAAATTGTTTACATTATTTAGAACTGAAGTTGTTTTGGATAGAAAACCTTGAAAACTAAACAGGCATTAATAAAAGAAAAACAATATAGATAAACATCAGATAACAGATAATTTAACTGTACAGTACTGAAAGGACTTGAGAGACCAATGGTATAATTGCAATGCGGAGAAGGAGACAGGGTATTGCTTGGAAGGTGAGTGCTCTTTCGTTACAACATCAGGCGCTTGCACAGGGGATATATGTCCTTTCTGTCTCTTAATACGACTGCACTCTGCTGGAGACTGTGATATAGGCAGATTCAATAGAAACCTATCAAGGGAAACTTGCGTCTACCTTCCACATTTCGGCTTGCTTGAGCTTTGTCAGGGTGATAGTGTTCAACAATTTTTTTTAATTTAGCCCATTTATTATACATTTCTTTGATGAGTGCAGTATGTGCTTCCTCCCTTCCCTCCTCTTCACCTGAAGAAGAAAGTTCCTCAGCCACTATCTGCTGCTTTATCTGAAGTTCCTGCACAGTCTCAGTTTGGGCTTTACAGGCACAGGCTCGGTGTATGCTCTTACAGGCACAGCGACTTACGCACGTCCTGCATAACTGCAACTGCGGACAGGTCTCAATCCAAGCACGCAACTTGTTCAAAATAATTTGTTTCCCTATGTGGCACGACTTTAACCAAATTGGACTTCATCTGTAGCAGACTCAAACCAAGGTACCACTGTATTCATTCCAGTCATTTTATAAATACTCTTTACAGCAAAAGTTAAAGTAAACATTAGCTATACATATAATGGTAGATCAGGCATATATAAAGTGCGTTGCGTAAGTATTCCCCCCCTTGGCATTTTCTGTGTTTTGTTGCCTCACAACCTGGAATTAACATGGATTGTTTTACGATTTGCAGGATTTAATTAACAGAACATGCCCCCAACTTTGAAGATGTTTTTTTATTATTGTGCAGCAAACAACAAATAGGACAAAATAACAGAAAAAGTCAATGTGCATAACAATTCACCCCCCTAATGTCAATACATATGTAATGACAGATCATGTGATACTTAGATTGCACACAGGTGGACATCATTTCACTAATTGTGTGACTTCTGAAGGTAGGTTGCACCAGAGCTTTTTATAGGCTGCATAACAAAAGGGGTGAATACATATGCACATGCCAATTTTCTGTTTTCTATTTCTAAAAAAATGTTTTATGTATATATTTTTCTCATTTCACTTCACCAACTTAGACTATGGTGTTCTGATCGATCACATACAATTCAGATTAACAAAACATTGAACTTAAGGCTGTAATGTAACGAAATAGGTAAAATGTCAAGGTGGTGAATACTTTTGCAAGGCACTGGATATATATATATATATATATATATATATATATATATATATATATATATACAGTATATATATATACATACATATATATACTCTTAAATGCATAAATATCAGATACCATTCCAATCTTACACATTTTTCAAAGTAACTGAATAAATATAAAAGGTGGCTTCTGCACAGAGAGATGTTGATTGCAAGTCATACTGGCTGTGCTGTGTCTGAGCCTGTGTGATCATTGTTAATCATTAAAGCCAATGTGTAATCCTACCAATTAGGCTTACAGTGTGAATGACTCTATGGGGTTATAGTTCAGTTTAAAGGAAACAGCTATTTATAAAGAGTTGGGAAACACCTTTCAGATTATTAATGATAAGAATTGTCATGTTTTTGTATGATAAACATAATGGGTTAAAAGTTATTACATCCAAGTGTATTATAAAATCAATCTACTTCACTGCTCTAAAAAATAGAAAATGTGAAAATGATCTAAAATATTGGTTCACAAAACAAAACCTTTGGACTTGTACTTTACTATACTGTATAATAAATAGCAACCCAGTATGTTGGCACATAAATATTTTGGGTATTCTATATATATATGGGAAAATCAAGTAGCTTATTGAGCGGTACATCTTGTTCAAGCAGTAAACTAAAAACGACAGGAACAAAGACCCACAGAAAACATTTAGAAAGAAAGCAATTTTACAAAGGAATGGAGTTCATTACACTGATATCTTTAAAAGTTACAAGAACGGAATGTATGTAGCTTGGAGCTTTAGCTAGAACGATTTCCCTACTGCAGGCCTCAGGAACCAATAAAAGGCTAGATTTTATTCCTATCCCTGTATCAAATCATATCCCTGACTCATTCACCCATCCTGATTCAAGCGACTTCTCTGTAGGTAAAGAAGCAACTTTTCACAATCCTTCTGGTCAACAAAGACTCTAATAGCCTTCAGGGTGTCATTGAACCTCTCACATGCCTATATTCTTGGGTCACTCCACAATTCTGTCACAACTGCTCTGTCAGCTCAGCAATAATCCAAGTACCCAGAACTGAGAACATTTCACTCAAAAACACAATTTGGAGGAAAGTGCCACCTGTTTTAGAGGCTGCCCAACAACAGACACCTTCATACATGCCCAAAAACCCAGACTGTTTGGAATAAGGTTATGCTCTTAGCCTCTAACCTATTTGACACCCTACTCCATCCATTGCTGCAACCTTTCTACTGCCCAAAACAAATTTCTTCAGTTCTTGACTGTTGCTACCAAAAGCCACATTGCCAGACAATGGAAAACCTCAAACCTTAACCTACAAGAAATCATTAAAAAAGTAAAATATATATTGATGAACAAAAGATTAACACACGTAATATCTGATTCCTTCCTCACCTTCCTAAAAATATGGGAACCGTGATTGAGCTCTCCAAATAGCATTCCCTTAGTGTAAAAGGAACTCCCTTCTCCTAATATACCATGGCAACAAATAATGGTGAATTGAGAGAATCTGGACCCTAACATCGATCCTGTCGATCGAATTGAAAGGTAAGCTATAGATATTTCTATCTTGCATGTTTTAGGCACAAAGGAAGTATAAATTATAATGTTGAGCATCACCATAATCGCCCCCCCCCCCCATACCCAACATTTCTCTTTGTTTTTTTCTGTTCTCTCACCAAGCAACCTCCAATTCTAAAAAAGGTAAAGAAGATTCCCCAATACCTCCACATATGGTTACAACCCAGCTAAAGGAGGAGGATAGTAAGCTGTTCAGACAAACTGAATGTAGATGGTTGTGTAAAGATAAGATTAATAAGTGCAATATAAGCAGTGTGAGGCAGAAGAAAGATGTAGATAATAATATTAGTACTCTAGACACCATCATGTAGTTTCTATCATGCCTGGATATAGAAAATGCAATTGCCCAGGTGTCTTTAAATATAAAAAACAATGCTCCAGTGTGATACTCACTTGTATAAAAATGTTTAATGTGGTCAACATTGGGGTACTACTTTTTTCTATCTATCTATGTGCTGGAAACTAGATCCAATGGATTGTATCTGCTTACACTGATTTTCTTATAATTCTCCCACTTGGAGAACATTTTACTAATAAGCTCAGTCTGAGACACCTGAACCAAATATTTCTTTCTCCTCAACTTTCCCTCCTTATTTTTGTTTTCTCCCTCCCTGGCCCCCAGAAATATTTTTCCTTCTTTGGAGGGTTATAGGCTTTATTGGTGCCCGGGTTATGTCTCCAGGCTAGGAAGTTAGTCTACCATGATGTCATTACGTAAGACAGGGAATGGGGAGAGAATGTGAGGGTTGAAGGGGAAAGGAGAGGGAGTGGAGGAGAGAGGAGGTGTAGGGGGAAGTGACTGGAGTACACAGAGCGGGAAGGAGGATATAGAAAGGGATCAAGGAAGAGCAAAGCAAAATATAATTGTCACAACACTGACCCCACTCTCCATCCGTGAACAGGGTTCCTTTCCAAACCTCACCAGCTGGAGCAGACAGCAGAATTATGTTAGCTTTTCATCTGATCGGACAGCCACAATCAGAGCATGGGAATCCCAGTATAAAGAGAAAAAATAATTCTACCTGCTATGAACTAACCAGAATAACTCTTTATTGAACACTGTACAACTTATTTATAGCAAAAATACAATAGAAACTAAATACATTAACAAAACTTTAGTGTCATTAATCCCTTCTGGATCGCTTCCTTGTCTTGGTGAGGGGGCTTGTGTACCTCAATAAAGCTGTGAGCTATACCATGTAGAGCCACCCAAGATGGTCATTAAAGAGAGGTCAGACAAATTGTGGTCCACTGGAGAAGGAACTGGGAAACCCACTCCAGTATCTTTGCTAAGAAAATCTTATGGATAAGCACAACCAGAAACACAGACAGATGTACCTGGCAAGCTGCATCCATATGGTCACCAAGAAGTGGACACGACTGAAGGAAGAACAAAAACACATTGGCACTATTCAATTGCAAGCTACAATTACAGAGCGATTCAATTAAATAATCCTGCAAGTTATGGGTTCGAAAACCAAAACCGTAAACCATGCAATCATAACTAGCATTTCAGAGCGTGATCATGATCAATTAAACAAAGCCGTAACTACCGAGTTAGAAACAGCCAATAGTACATGAGACCATCATCATGACGTCAGTAAAACATGGAGGTTACGCATCAATCTATTAGTGTTTAGAGGTCCGATATGCAATCAGACTCTCAAATCGGCAATGTACAAAATATTAGAAATTAATGGCAATGCTGTTTTAGTCCACGTGGGTGGCCAGATATGTTTTAACTCATTGATTCCTGAGATTGATATGACACCAAAATAAAACATAAAAAAAAAAAAAAATGAGATTGCAGATTTGTGAGCTTGAGACTGTTGTGCAATTAATTCTAATGTCTTACATTGCTTTCCCGTCTTTAAAAGTGCAGTATTTTTTTTTTTTTTTTTTTTTTTACAAACAAGTGTTTAACTCCCTTGCGAGTCCTATCTGTTACATGTAGGATTTTTTTCTACATTTGCCATTTACGAGTGTGCAAATTGAATAGCAATTTCCGATTTTAGCGATTGTAACTTTTGCGGGCGTGAAAGATCAAAGGCTTCAATGGGCTGTAAGTTTACGATTTTGACAACCACAGGGATGTTCACCCTGTAACCCATAGATCATTTGTGGCTCGCTAAAAGACGCCAATTAAATAGCAAATTGGTTTAGGGGTTCCAGTAACTTACAATTGCTCAACTGAATAGGGGCCATTGTCATTAAACAATATTATTTAGTAACATTATTAAGATCACTAGATCAGAAGGCCAAATTTACCTAATTACTTAGAGCTGTTGCAAATAGTTTTAGTATTAGTAATTTAGCTGGTCGTTTGCATCTCTCCCCAGGATGCCTTTAATTAAAAACTGTTCCATTTGAAGTATTGTTTTGCAAACAATACTTTGATCGCTAGGTCACACAGTTTACCTTAAATTACAACAAAACTACTTATAAAAAATACATGGAAATATCAGGCATGTTTAACATGAATATAACTACTATAGCAATCTGAAACCCACAAACATACTGCACTCAGTTTTACAGTACAGTGAATATAACCAGATCTACCACCATACAGTGAATCCTCAGCCTAGGCATCCAATGCAAAGAGAATACTTCATACAGCCCTGACTGGCACATAACATTTTACTTTTAGTAAAAACAATACAAAGTCCCCCCCAAAAAAATATATATTTTTAATGATTTACTTTTATTATTTTTTCTTTACTGTATTACATACAACTACAATAATTCATACATTAGTAGAAAGCCAAAGTTCTCATAAAAATAAACTATATAATTTTTTACATGTAAATAAAAAAAATGCTGACAGTTATCTACTTACATAGCAATATGTTTCAAATATATATATATGGCTTTATGGATCAAGAATATGTCCTGAGCCTCGGACACTGAAAGAGGAAAAAAAAAAATTTGATTTAAATAATAAAATAAATTCAAAGTTTTAAATTCCGATTACAAAGTAACTGTCATTTTCTTTAGTGTATTCAATACCTATGTGGCTTATCTATCAGTGTGTATATCTAATAACAATAATTAGTTATCAATGAAATATTTAGTTATCAATGACAGTATATATCACATATTCATAGGTATCTTATCTATTAGTATATGGACATCTAAATTACGTTTTAAACGGACAGTGTCATATACATATTGTAATAAGCTTAATAACATTATTCTCCTCAATATAACTGTCATTTGCACTGTTATTTCCACTTTCCACTTCAATTACTTCTAAGAAATCCCAAAGTGACAGTCATTTAACTTCTGGGATTGCCCCTTTTCTTCCTTTTCTCTCTCATTTCATCTGCCATATTTCTCCAGTTTTGCATGGTCAACATGGCAGAGGTTACAGGAAGAAAGAGTAGTACCGGAAGGTGAGAAACTCATTCTATGGACCTTTTAGAATAACTGAAGTGTATAAAAACTCTGAGGTGTATTAAAACTCTTAAATGGCTAAAGACTCCATTTAACTTTTGCTGTCAATGTAAATCTTTAAAGGAAATCAGCTCATGTTTTCCTCTCTGTGGGTCCCTTTACCACCACCACTTAGCAATCCACACTAAATTGATGAATAGCAGAACATAATGGGAGGTCACAACATGAGAATGGCTATACATCTTGGCACATGGCCACCAGCAATGGCATGGGACTTTCCAGGATGGGCGTAGCGGAGATTGTCCCTGATGGCGGTGAGTTGGCTTTTGATCCACGTGCATCTGCACAGCCTCCATGTGTTTTTGTGGCCCTTCTGATGGGTTAGAGTAGATTAGTGTGGTGTATGTTCCCCTGGTTCCCTTCAGCTGTGAGCTATACCATGTAGGGCCCCTGTAGGTGGGCAGGTCATAGCAGAGAGATCAGACAAATCACAGTCCACTGGTGAAGGAACTGGTAACCTACTCCAGTATCTTTGGCATACAAACCTTGAGGAACAGCACAGGCAGAGACCTAGCTAAATGTGCTTGATATATGTGATGTGGCGGTGAAATATGGCTACTATTTATTTTCCCAAATGTAGATGTGATTAGCGAGAAGTATATGCAATTATATTTATATTTCAGGGTCCACATTAGAACCTCTGTGAGTGAGAAAGGGTAAATATGGCATGAGTATCATATATTTGTGTTGCTATTTAATCAGGTGGTGTGTCTTTAATTGCTTTCTGCATGTTGCAGCATGGCTTTTCATATTGGCATATGCATGACCATTCCAACATATGCTAAGTGGTGGCGGTGAAGGGGCTTGTGTACTGCAATGAAGTTGTGAGCTATACCATGTAGAGTCACTCTAGGTGGGCACGTCATAGCAGTGAGGTCTGACAAGTCACGCTCCAATAGAGAAGGACCCGTCAACCTATTCCGGTGTCACCAGTATTCAGGTGTCACACCATTCAGGTGTCACAGTATCACTAATTGGACTTGGCCTGTGTATTAACCGTTTATTATTATTATAGTTGATATTTAGTATTATATGATATCTAATGCTATTATGGCTATTATTCTTTTTATATGAATTGATCTATTGCATGTTGACTAGGTCTCATTAGTTTACATATATAGGAATGTGACACTAATATGATGCATTAGGATGTCCCATAACCCCAATCATTGAAAACACACTGACAGTTACAACGAAATAACAAAGCTTTATTTTATACACAGACCACAATCAGAAATGGTCAAGACTGTGCATTAATATCATGGGTGTGGTATGGGCGGATTCCAAGAGAGAAAGAGGCTATTATTGGGAAAAAGGGGATACCTACAGGGGGTAATGTCATGGTCTAGAATAAGCATGATGCATAGCACCTACCAGGGTCACTTGTGGTCACTACACCACTGCAACCGGAATCTGATGAAAAAAAGGATCATCACAAATCACAACATTTAATTGAAGAAACCATTAATGTGCATAGCACTTACTTGTCTAGATCTACTCAATGAAACAGCTGATTCAACCTCTGGACTGTGTAATCCAATTCAGTTTCACACATACAGTGTGGTGAAAAAAAACAACTTAAAAAAGTTGGGGGAAGATAAAAAAACTAATCAACATGCATGTACAGTACAGTGCTAAATACTGTAACTGTAACAATATACCAACTCACCTGATTCCCATCTGCAAGCATTACTAACTATTAGCTAGGTCTCTGGGATAATCAGCAATATGGGAAAATACCCATTGATACGGAGAGGACACAAACGTCAGCAGCAGATACAATGTTACTTACATCAGACCCAAGGTTCTGTTCTCAGACCGATATAGAGGTCAGGATCACTTGCTTCACTAGTGCCTATATTAATGGATTTAATGACGCATCCATCTATCCCTTGTTAATTTCATGGAGCAGACATGTCAGTGTCCTTGTTGGTCATCAAGTATATGTGTAGTGTGTGTGATGCACATGTGGTGGCATGTTGTGTATGTGAAATTCACCTGGCATGGAGGCTGGCTCCTGCTGGGCCACTGGACCTGAATCCCCAGCGGCAGGCAACAGTCTCAGAAGGTCCCTGGCGACCCTCTCACACTTATTATAGTTCACGCTGCCGTCCTTCTCTTCCTTGGCCATAATCCTCCTCACCTTGGCCTTGATGTCGAATCCTCTTCTCCCTCCTCCACCTCTTTTCTCACCTCCTCCTCCCCAACTTTACTCCCCATGACCACCGCTCTCTCCTCCTCGCCTCTCCCGTCTTCTCCTGCCCACCTCTCCATTCCTCTCCACTCCTCTCTCCTCCTTCCATAATAACCCAAAAGTTAAATACGGATACAAAAAAAAAAAAAGTATAAGTGTATATGTCTGTTGGAAAAAAAAAGTGTGTGCTATGTGTTTTTTAATAACGGTTGGGGGATGGGGTGTGGGATGGGGTGGTGACCTAACTTTATATGTCTCTATGTGTGTTCTTTAAATTATGTATATTGTAAATACCGTATTGGTCCGAATATAAGCCGCACCCGCATATAAGCCGCACCCGTAAAGTTCAAGGGGAAAAAATAGAAAAAAGATAGTACTCAAATATAAGCCGCACCCGTAAAATTGGAAAGAAAAAGACTCTCAAAGTGATCAGCCATTGCAAGAAACAGGCTTTCTAATTAGCACTGTAGCTTTTTTGCAGGTTACAGGCTTTACAGGATGTTAGAATAACTAAAACCGTAAATCGCTATTCAATACCGCAGTCTCAGGCACGAAAATCGGCACCCTTAACTCGCAATCGAACAAATCGGCAGTAATTTTGCGTTTGCGAATAGAAGCTGCACACGTAACAAGCAAGGTTCACAAATCGGCAATGATTTTTTTTACGGTCGCGAATATAAGCTACACCATAACTCGCAAACTCAAAAATCTGAAAAAAGGTGCGGCTTATTTTCGGACCAATACGGTATGTGTAATCTGTAAATATGTGTAAGCAAGAATAAAGAGTAAATCTGTATGAAATAGAATATAAATGAATAAAATCTACCTCTCTCCAAATAACTCCTACTCTCTCTCTGACCCTGAAAACCCACCAGCTCCGGGACCTGCTTGCTAAGTTGAAAGAAAATACAACACAGTCAACACATGGGCGCATGGAAAGCAAAATTATAATCTCCGTCTGTCGATCATATTCGGCTAGACCGCTTTTTATTAGCTGAGAGGCCTGTGTCACACTATGTTATACCGCAATTGGATAGTCACTGTGAGAATCCTAGAGGTCAGGTGTGTGAGCCTGAGGCAGGATAGAGTCATTTGCCCAATCCAGTAGTGCAGGAGTTAAAAGGCTCTCTTACATCACAATGAGGCTGCAGTGGTGCAAAAGCTGGAACAGTCAGTAGCAACTGGTCCTAGAAAAATAGTTGCAGCTGGACCTAGAGAGAGAGACTGAAGCATGGAGCTGATAAGCAAACCGCAGAGTAAGAGTGAAAGTCTGGTCTTATGAAGAATACAGGTCAGTTACTATAAACAAATAATTTGAACTGTTTGCTCAACTCCTCTGGGTACGGGTATGGTTGGTGAAGGAACTGATTCAAGTGAAAAGTAGTGCTCCGTTGGAGCTAGGCCTGTTATTTTCACATTTTCATTGTTTTGTTTTGTGTATACCTTCTTGTAACACTAGCTGAAGATTCAGTAAAATTTGAGCACATAATAAAGCCTTCTGTGTAGTTGTGTTCTGCTTTAAAAGTGCTAGAAGCAGGGCCGCAAAATAGAGAGGGCATTTCTATATATATATAAATATATATACACACTGTGCTCCAGAATTATTGGCACCCTTCACAAAGTTGACCAAAAAAGAGAAGCCTACAAACAAATGTTTGCAGATAGGAGCCAAAACAAAATTCAAATTATTTCAGAAATGATTTACTGTAGGTGAAAACTACTAGTACAAATTATAGCCAGTTTTTAATATTCTTTAAAATGAAATCAACTTCTTGTTGGGGTGACAAAGCCCATTTAAGGATCTGTGTAGCTGCCAGTTCTAGCCCCAGCCTCAGACTCCTGCATTGTCAAAACAGAAATTGTTGCCAGTGCTCCTGTCCTGCACCATCCGAAAGCTGACACAGTCTACCATATTCACCACTTTCTATGCCATAATAGCCTAAGCTATTTTTGCCAGTTTCATCATATCTCCAGGCTACCATGTCTTATTCTGCAAATAGGTTTAAACCCCTTAGCATCTGTATCAGTCACCAGCTGCCCTTGACACATATACTCCCATTCACACTCCTAAGTCTTTAGGAATTTGTAAGTCTTTAATAGGCTATAAACATGAGGTGACATGAAGGCCAAATACCCTTAGTCATCCATCAACATAGGGAAGATCAGAAACTACAAATGAAATGGGACAAACTGTTGCTCGTATTCATAAATCAAGTGGTGGCTAGAGAAAAAAGTCACACTCATCTCCGCTATTGGGGCATCAATCAAGAAGTTTCAAACAACTGGAGATGGATGGATATATAGATAGCAACTACTAAATAGATCTTTAGCACAGAATCTCAAAAAATACAATGTTCCCTTCGGAAATAATATATATAAGACTTCTGATTACCCTGGGTCTAGTGTTTTTACCTGCAGCAAGTATCATGTATGCTTTACACTAAATGGAGGCTGTATCTACAAGTTTAGTCCATCTTTCCTGCATTGGTTGCATAGCCAGTTTACAGTTATTTTGATTTCTAAAACTTTTCTGTGTGTACTTTTTGTGCATGTGGTGTTTGTTGTTGGCAGATATAGGACTGAGGGCCATCAGTGTCTTGCAAACACATTAGTAGTGGTCATTGCATTCTCCAACTTTCATCTGTCAAGCATCACACTCCTCCTGCACAGCACTAATATCAGTCCTTTACAGGCAGTTTTTTAATTTCAGTGTCACACATGGGGAATACCAAATCTGTGACCTTATCCAACAGACTGATTGTTACTAACCTCAGGGGAGGTCCTCTTGTCAGCTGAAACCTATTGACAAAAAAGCCGCCCGACAAAGGATTACAGTATATTGACCTTGTACATGTATACATAAAGAAAAATCATATCTCTCTTTGGCTCCTTTTCTCTAGCGAACATAACTTTAACTGTTTTCTTTTCTTTACCCAGTTTTCTATCCATGTTCAGATCAATGTGTGGCTCTTGCATCATTCCTAAAAATCAGACGTGCAAACCCTCAATCTGAGTGGATCCTATGACATTTATAACTTATATATAGTGAGTAGAAATGTAATTAAATACCTTCCAATCATGGGTGTAGGAGCAAAAACTATTCTGAGTGTGTTATCAACCATTGTATACAAAAATGTCCAACAGCTTTCCTACACATACATACCACATCAAAAATTCTGTGATGCCCTTATAAGGACCCAGGGGCTACATAGTGGGCCCTTCAAGTGAAACAGGTTGCATAACACTGAGTAATATACATAATAATAATAATTATTTATAGGAGCCTGGAAAGCAGGGGTTTTAATGTTTAAGTGCTACTAAATATTTGCTAGATTTGTATTCCCCTCCCTCTGTGTCTCTTCTCCCCGTGTCTCTCCCCCCCTCTCCCCTCTCCTTTGTCTCTCCTGCCCTCTCCCCTGTGTCTCTTCCCCCTCTCCCCTCCCTTGTATGTCTTCCCCCTCTCCCCTCACCTGTGTCTCTTCCCCCTCCCCTGTGTCTCTTTCCCCCACCCGTGTCACTCCCCCCCCCCACCCGTGTCTCTTTCCCCCCTCTCCCCTCACCTGTGCATTCGCACAGCTATGTACGGATTTAGGAAGTAGTGGTAAGTGTGTATGCTCCCAGAATTATTATTGTAGATACATCTCCCTCCAAATATTAGAGGCATATGCATAAACAGAAACATTACATTGACCTTTGCACTCCTCCATTGACAAAATACCTAGGTAATGAAACTTCAATTCATGTAAAACAAAAATATGTATAACAATCTATAATAAAATAAATATATTCTCTACTAGCGACTTGCCCCGTCAAAAAATGATGGTCAATAAAGTTTTAAAGCTGGAAATTCTGTATGTGACACAATGTGATTCTCTGAGACTCTTAACCTTTTTGTTATCTACAAAGAAGTACAACAATTTATAATAAAGTTTTTTATTTTTTTAACAATTAACTGTTAAACCATATTAAACATTCAATAATCATGTATGCAGTAATAATATAACAATACATGAAATTTATATGAATATATATTGTGAACCATTACATAAAGGTTTCTAACATGCAACTTATATTGTAAACAGTGTTGAATGAATTATTTTTAACAATACTAACATCAAATAGGTTAACTTTGTATAAATGAGTATTTTAAACCATTACAGAATGCTTCTTAACATGCAACTTGTAGTTGAACTCCTGGTAAAGCAAATGGGTATTGAATCCAGAGGAAGGCAAACAGTAAAAACCCCCATTGAAACTTAGCCAATTGTATCAAAGGGGGAAAAAATTAATTCCTTCCTGACCCCTGTAACTGGCGATCAGATTTCTCCCTGGATGAATCCTGTCTATTTAATTATACATTTAAATGTGTAACAAATGATTATGCTGCTACTGACATAAATCCTTACTAACATTCAATAAATCAACTTTTCAAACCTTGCAAAATACAATGTTAACAATGCAAACATTAACATAAGGTAATAACATTTAAAATTAAATTAGTTAAAAATTTAGTGATTTTGAATATTGAATCCAGAGAAAGGCAAACCAAAATAAAAACTCAGTGAAACTTGGTCAATTGTTTGAAAGTGGGCAAAAAAAATGAATTCCTTCCTGACCATATTAACTGGCGATCAGATTACTCACTTGATCAATACTCTCTATATCACGAAACATTTACATTTTGCAACAAATGATGATCCTGCTACAAACATTAAACCTTAAATAGAATGAAACAACTTTTCAGTCCTTTGAAAAGAGAATTTTAACATTAAAAAACATGAACTTAAAGTATTAAAATGGAAACAGTAAAGGTAAGAAAATGCAAGGTAACTGTTTTGTGGGGCCAATCCTGGCAAAAGTGACTTCCAAGACATTCCATTTTTTTTGTTTGGTCTGTCAAAGTGGTTCCCTTTAAAAGAGCCTAGCAGACTGTAATTGTGTCTAGAAGACCAAACCACTGTTTATTGCTGTTTTGTTTTTTTTTCGATTTTTTTGGTTATTGTTGTAGTTTTGTAGAATTGTAGATAGAGTTTCGTATGTGAAATAGTGGTCCTCTAAGAAGAGGCCAAGTGACATTAAATTTTGTCCTGGAAATGAAACCCCTATTCTCTATGTTTACAAAACCTCATAGTACACAATGTTTTTGGTAAAAATGCTTCCATCGTGTAATAGATCACCCTGACTTGGGTTGTCTTCAATTGAAACTTTAATATAATCTGGATTTGTGCACCTTGAAAAAGCAACATAGAGTTGTCCATGTGCAAAAAACGGTTCCTGTAAAAAAATACCAACAGACTTAAAAGTTTGTCCTTGGGATTTATTGATGGCCATGGCAAATGCCAGGATAACTGGAAATTGACTCCTTTGAAGGACAAAAGGCAAACCACTCTCACTTGGAGCCAAATCAATTATTGGTATAAAAACGTGTTCACCTTTATGGGTACCAGTCATAAATTCTGCATATATGAAATGATCTTTTAAATCATGCACAACTAATCTGGTTCCATTACAAAGTCCTTTTTTTGGGATTCATATTTCTCAATAGCATGACAATTGCCCCTTTTTTCAATTGCAAAACATGTGGTGGCATTCCAGATGGTGTTAAAGAATTAATAAATTCTATACTAAAATTAGATTCACTGTCTTTATCTACACTGTAATAATTATTTTGGGGTGCGTTGATGAATTTGAACCTTTCGTTATTTAGATTCAAGGCATCTATATTTTTGGATGTTAATATCACTTTGTCTGCAATGTCTGAGTAATCGTCATTATTCAGAGTGTTTAGAAAGATTGCAGATTTGAGTGATTCCTTGCAAACCATTTGTGATGGAATTTCAATTTGGTATCATTGTGTAATGATATAGGAATCACAAGGTTGTGGAGACCAGTAGCCAAGGTCAGCAATAATCCAGTTCAGCAGCTTGTAGGTGAAACAGGAACAAGCTTTATTGAAGGGATCAGGAACCAACAATAATCTGGCAAGGATACAGAGACAGGAAGTGCCTTATATAGGCCAAGAACCAGACAGCTGACCAGACACAGCTAAAGAAAGTTGTCACTGATTTCATTGCTTTTAGAGTCAAGGTATCAGATCTCAGGCAAATCTGCAAGAGGCAGGCTGGCATACCGGTAGGGAAGAGGTCCAGCAACATGCAAACCAGGGTTTGAATCCCAGCAGAGTCAATTCCTCACATTACCCCCACCTCTATAGGTGCAGCCTCTGGATGCCCTATTACCCGGTTCAGCAGGGTACTGTGCATGGAAAGACCGAAGAAGATCAGGAGCGTGAATATTGTCCACTGGTTCCCATGATCTATCCTCCTCACCATAGCCTTTCCACCGAACCAAATATTGAAGCTTGTTACGGAAGATCCTGGAGTCAAGAATTTTTTCCACTTCGTATTCATCTTCACCATCCACGAGGACTGGAGGTGGGGCAGGTAGGGCTCGGCCAGGGAAAGTATTTTCATGAAAAGGTTTAAGCAGTGCAACGTGAAACACTGGAGGTATTTTCATGGAATTTGGAAGTTGCAAACGGAAAGTGACAGCATTGATCTGAGCAATGATCTCAAAAGATCCCATGAACCTTTGACCCAATTTATGAGAAGGAATCCGAAGCTTAAGATTCTTTGTTGACAGCCACACCTTGTCACCAACATGATAGACTGGGGCCTCCTTTCTATGCCTATCAGCAGCTCTTTTGAAACATTCCTGAGCCTCCAAAAGAGTCTCTTTCAACAGTGCTTGGGAATCACGTAAGGCGGTTAGCCGGTCACTGACTGCAGGAACGGGAGTAGTAATCGGGACACTCACTAGAAAGGTTGGATGGTAACCATAATTGGCAAAAAATGGGCTCAGAGAAGTGGAGCAGTGTTGGGCATTGTTATAGGCAAACTCCGCCGTGGGTAAAAAATCCAGCCAGTCATCCTACAGGTAACTAATATAGCACCGCAAATATTGCTCCAAAGTCTGGTTGGTTCGCTCAGTCTGTCCATTACTTTGCGGATGAAAAGCTGACGACAGATTTACATTAATACCTAGATTAGAACAAAAATGTTTCCAAAAACAAGATGTAAACTGCACTCCCCTGTCAGAAACTACTTCATCGGGCACTCCATGCAATCGAAATATTTCCAGAATAACCAGGTCAGCCGTCTGTTTAGCTGAAGGGAGACCACGAGCTGGTATGAAATGACCCATCTTGGTTAACCTGTCCACAACAACAAGAATGCTAGTGTGTTCCTTAGAGGGAGGAAGTTCCACAATAAAGTCCATGGGTATAGATCCCCAGGGACGATGAGGAATCGGAAGAGGCTGAAGCAAGCCAACAGGGGATGAGCGAGGAGTCTTATGTCTGCCACATACATCACAAGAGGACACATACTTATTAACATCCTCATGATACTTCGGCCACCAAAAGGATCGGGCAAGTAGCTCTTGTTTCTTTCGGATTCCTGGATGACCTGCTGGTTTTGAGTCATGGTAGAGACCTAAAAGGTCCAGTCGCACTGACTCCAGAGCAAACAGATGTTGTTAAAAAATCCAAAACCCATTAAGCATCGTCATATGGAGATCACAAGGAGGATCACGAAGAACTGGGTCTTCAGCGTAGCCCTTTTTAATGCGAGACATCAGATCAGAAGGAAATGTAACTCCTATAAATATATCCTCCGGCAAGATGGTGGTCTTGGTTACAGTAGCATGGAGGGGGTCAGCTATTCTAGACAAGGCATCCGCCTTACCATTCTTGAAGCCATGACGGTATGTAACCAAAAAATTAAACCTCGAGAAGAATAGGGACCAGCGTGCTTGTCTGGCTGACAGTCTCTTAGCTGATCGAATACATTCTAGATTTTTGTGATCTGTGAGGACAGTAATTAGATGGGTAGCTCCCTCCAAGAGATGTCTCCATTCGGTGAAGGCAGCTTTTATAGCCAATAGTTCTTTATTCCCTATGTCATAGTTTCTTTCTGCTGGCACCATCTGGCGGGAATAGAAGGCACACGGATGTAACAGCATCTTAGGTCCAGTCCTTTGAGACAGTATAGCACCAACAGCTGAATCAGAAGCATCAACTTCCACAATAAATGGTAATTCCGGCTGAGGATGTACCAGGACGGGGGCAGATGTAAACAGAGTCTTTAATCGGGAAAATGCGGTATCAGCCTTATCGGACCACTGAAAAGGAGTCCCTTTACGTGTGAGTTCAGTGATCGGTGTAATAATGGCAGAGAAATTCTTAATGAAACGCCTGTAAAAATTGGCAAACCCCACAAATCTCTGGACATCTTTTTCATTCTTGGGGATGGGCCAGTCCAGCACAGCTTTAATTTTACTTGCGTCCATAGTTAAACCTTTAGGAGTTATTACATACCCCAGGAAATGAATTTCTGTTTGTTCAAACTCACATTTTTCTAGTTTAATGTATAGGTGGTGGGTACGAAGGCGCTCCAGAACTATACGGACCTGTTTTCTGTGGTTTTCAAGATTATCCGAGAATATTAGGATATCATCCAAATATGCCACAACAAACTGATCCAGGAGATCTCGTAGTACATCATTGATAAGATGCTGGAAAGTTGCAGGGGCATTACAAAGCCCAAATGGCATTACTAGATATTCGTAATGCCCGTACCTGGTTCTGAAAGCTGTTTTCCATTCATCATTTGGTCTTATGCGAACCAGATTATATGCCCCCCGAAGATCAAGCTTTGTAAATATTTTAGCTGAGCGAAGTCTCTCCAAAAGTTCAGGAATGAGAGGCAAGGGGTAGCGGTTTTTAACAGTGATGTTATTAATGTCCCTGTAATCAACGCATGGCCGTAGGCTGGCATCTTACTTCTCTACAAAGAATATAGGAGCTCCTGCTGGGGAAGTAGATAGTCGAATAAAACCTTTGGCAAGATTTTCTTGTATGTATTCACGAAGAGCTTTCAATTCAGGCTCAGAAAGGGAATATATACGGCCAAATGGCATAGCAGCCCCAGGCAACAGCTCTATTGGGCAATCATAAGGCCTGTGGGGTGGAAGCTGATCAGCATTCGTCTTATCACAGACATCTGCAAAATCCCGATATTGTAGAGGAAGCTTAGTCAAGTTTGTAGCAACCATTTCATTAATTGTTGTGGCAACAGGTGTTACCTTAGTGGGTTGACAATTCATTAAGCAGTGTTCTGAAGGAAAGGACAAAGTTCTGATCTTCCAATCAATTTGTGGGTTATGCAGAGCAAGCCATGGTACCCCCAAAATCACTGGAAACTGTGTTGGGGAAATTAGGTGGAAAGATATAGTCTCATGGTGATTCACTTCCAGAGTCAACTTTAAGGGCACAGTCTCATGTGTAACTGGGCCCGACGTAAGTGGAGAACCGTCCACTGTCTCCATTAACACAGGTGAAGAATTAGCTACAAACATTGGATAGACTGAATTCTATTTCCTGCTGCAAATTTAATGTCCATAAAGTTTCCGCCTGCTCCAGAATCTATCATAGCTGTAGTTGAAATTTTACGATTACCACATTGCAACGTGATAGGCACCACAAAATGAGGATGTTGAGTCAACATACCCTCTTCACCATGAGCCAGAGAAAACAAGGGTTGTGTGACAGAATCCAGTTGATCTGCAATCTGGGATTGGTGTCGAATCTGTGCGCCCTCAGCAGCCATAGCTATTGTTCTTTTGGATTTGCTAGGGCAATTGATGGCATAGTGCCCTGCACTACCACAGTACAGGCATAAATTGTGAGTGAATCGCCACTGTTTTTCTTCATTGTATAATGGCCCTCTTATTAGATTTACCTGCATAGCCTCAGGCTCAGAGTCTGTAGGTGTTTGTGGGGTTGGAGTAGAAATTCTTTAATAGGAAATAGGAGTAGTACTTGGTCTAAAAGAGCCCTGTCTTTCCAATCTTCTTTCAGAAAGTCTCCGATCGATACGGATAGCCAAACGCACAAATGCATCAAAGTCAGCAGGAAGATCAACACGAGCTAGCTCATCTTTTATAGCTTATGAGAGACCTTTTCTGAAGTGGTTCCAGGTAGTATCAGCAACCCACTGTCTGAATTCAGCAGCATATTCAGCCACAGAGCGCCTCCCTTGATGCAAATGAAGGAGAGTGGCTTCTGCTGTAGCATATCGATTGGGGTCATCAAAAACTAGGCACATGGCCTCAAGAAAGTCATTTAGATTACCCAAGACTGGACTGTCCTGTTCCAGCAGAGGGGAGCCCCAAGCCAGGTCTTCATCTTTGAATAGTGAAAAAATAAATCCCACCTTCTCTCTTTCAGATGGAAATTGGTGAGGTAACATCATGAAGTGCAGACGGCATTGATTTAGGAAACCCCTAAATCTTTTGCGATCTCCTCCAAACTTTTCTGGCAGGGGCAAGCGGGCATCTTGTGCAGGTGTAACAGTAGCAGCCCCAACATCACGTGCCCTGTAGCTGGTATACTCACTGTGCATTGACTGAAATGTATTTTGCAGTTCAGCTACCTGGTCCTGCAGCACTTGAATGGTCTGTGCCTGGGTCTGCAAAGTTCTTGCAAATAAAGCAACCTGCTGGGCCAATGCAGAATCTGACCCGGCGGTCTCCATGAAAGGGCCAGATTATTCTGTAATGATATAGGAATCACAAGGTTGTGGAGACCAGTAGCCAAGGTCAGCAATAATCCAGTTCAGCAACTTGTAGGTGAAACAGGAACAAGCTTTATTGAAGGGATCAGGAACCAACAATAATCTGGCAAGGATACAGAGACAGGCAGTGCCTTATATAGGCCAAGAACCACAGCTGACCAGACACAGCTAAAGAGAGTTGTCACTGATTTCATTGCTTTTAGAGTCAAGGTATCAGATCTCAGGCAAATCTGCAAGAGGCAGGCTGGTGTACCGGTAGGGAAGAGGTCAAGGAACATGCAAACCAGGGTTCGAATCCCAGCAGAGTCAATTCCTCACACATTGAGTAAATCATTTATTTGTCGATGTTTTCCTCCTCCAATTTGAATGAGCCAATCATTGAATTTGTTTTGGCCTTCAGATCTCATATTTATTCTAATTTGAGGTGTGTAAATATTTTCCACAGTTTACTTGTCTTAATACATGTTTCAATTATGTCAGTCCTATTTCCATGTCACACAACAGGTAATGTTTGCCTATAATCTCCTCCTAAGAACATCACCTTTCCACCAAATGGCAAATTATTATCCATCACTTCTTTTAATAATCTATCAATACATTGCAAGGCATGACATGACATCATTGTTGCCTCATCTATGATAATTAAATTACTTTTTTAAAATGTTTTGGCTTGTAAAGAATTCAGTCGAATATCTGACACTGATGTTTCTAAAATGGAAACTTTAGATCCACTATGCGCAGTTCTGCCACCTTCTAACAAAAGTGCTGCAATTCCAGTTGTTGCAAATGGCATTGCTATTTGACCCTGTGCTCAAATGTAACTCATCAAACAATTGTACAGATAAGTTTTTCCTGATCCACCAGGGCCATCTAGATAGAAATAATGGTCTTTGTACATTTCATCATCTGTAGCATTTGTGATGGCATTAAATGCTTGCAATTGTAAAGTATTTAAAGTTGCCAGTTTTTCTTGTGTTTTTTGTTGTTGAAGCTCAGTGTCATAATCATCAAAGTTGATGTCATCTATAAGTCCTGAATCAGGCAAATTAAAACTTGCACAATTTAATCCATGAGCAAGAAATATTTCTTGAATTTCCATTAACGCTTTCCATTAAGAGTGCAATGGGCTCATTGTAACATTTCAAGAAGTCTTCAGACAGATTTAATTTAAATGTTTCCCACAAAGTAAATGCATCAGGTACATTGCAAAAGATGCAAATTAATGCAAATTGTTCTCTCATTTGCTTTGGCATTTGACATAGTGCTGCTTCTTCCAGACACCTCTCCCATTCTGTATCATCTGCTATGAAGTTTTGATGTCTTGCAGCTAACAGGAAAGTATCATAAACTATGTAATTCACTGTGCGTAAATGTTCATAACTTTGTGCACCGGGAACATGTAAAAGAAGTAATCTTAAACTGAAACGTTCAATGTCTCTTGGACTGACGGTATAAATTTGTGGTATCATTTTATGATGTTGTCGCCATTGACCATTTACAAATACATAGTGATATGGAATCTCAATGTATAAAAATAGTCTGGCCTGAGTGTTCTGGCAGTTTAATTGAAACCAAGCAGTATGTGTTGTTTCTTGATGTTCACTTTGGGCTAAGGCAGTTCTTTCATTGCCTGCAGTAAAGCAAACAAACTAACTTTGTGGCAAATTTACAGCAAATCGATACACAGCATGTGACCGATCATGCATCTCAAATTTCAGAAGACGCCACATTGCTTCAGGAGCACTGACATAGCGACCATATAAATAATTAGAAAGTTCTTCATGTAAAATTGGATTTTAATTTTGTGCACCTTGCACAACAACAGTTGCTGCATCATATCCTTTGTATATATATTTATACACATATTTGATGGATTTATTAGAAGTGCAACTTCCACATTTATGTGTGCATTGTACTTCCTCAGCAAATGTGGATTGTATGGAACGACATAGCTATTATCAACCTTTTGTCCACGGATAATAGCTGTTTGTCCTTCTCTTCTTTTATACAAAGGGTATCCATCACAATTAGCATAAGTTTGCATTTGAAATTGTTTTGGAAATTGTTTTGTACATTTTTTATTTTCCATACATGGTGAATTTGGATTGATATCTCCACATTGCCCATGAGTCAATCTGTGTGTTACAATCTCATAAAGTTTGGAATATTTTTCTAGATGTGGCAATTCAGCAGGTAGGACTGAATCCACTCTCTCTGCAGTATTCAATGTATCTTTTTCCTGCAGGATTAAAAGTATGTGTGCATGTGGCAGGCCTCTTTTTTGAAATTCAATGGTATAAACAAAAGCCACACATTTTCCAAATAACTGTGCTTTAGTTATATCATGTATTAATGAATTTAGTTTTATTTTGAATACTCTTGCCACTAAATCTGGTTGGTCAGAAGTATTTTGTCCAAGATTTAAATTTCCCTTGATCTCTGGTCATTGTGGATTACATGTGAGTGTAATGAATAAATCTGGTTTTCCAAATTTTGTGACAATAGCCATGGCGTCATTATATCTTTCTTGCATATTGTGAGGAGATCCTTGGAAAGTGGATGGCAAAATGATTGCTCTTCCAGCTGGAATGTCTCTGTTGGTAGCCAATTCAGCAACATAATCCATCAAGCCACAATATTGTTCTACTCAAAGCTTGTTTTGTTGAAATTGTATAAAACTTAGATTATTTGCTTCGACTTGTAGATAGGAATCAATAATCCATTGTTGAGTGAGTTTGCCCCCACATAAAAAAGGATTAAATTAACCCTCAATAGCAGTTTGTGCCACTTTATATGCCAGCATAGAAATATTGCATCTAACACAAACTTTACAATTGGGATAACTTAGCAATTGTAATTTCAGTTCCCATCCAGGTTCACCATTTTGAAAGAAAATGGGATATGTCATTGGATCCAAATTACAACTTAATATATTTATGTTTATAAAAGGTTGATCTTCATTGCGTGTAAATATTCTAATATCCAGCTGAAAAGGGGGTTCACCATCCTAATTTTTAAAGACCATGGCAACCTCATTTACTGTTGGTAAATTATACCGTCTTTGATCAGTGTTGCAATCTCTTTTTAAAACCATATTTACTCTTGGCATTGTCTTTGAGCATGTTGCTGTTCTTTTTCAACCTGTGCTAATTGTTTGTATGCTTGTATGCTTTATCCAGCTGTTGAAAGACTATGCGCAAACACTGTTTATTTTCCAGAAGCATCATCCTTTGTTCAACAGCTTCCATTGTATCTAACACATATAACTGTGCAAATTTCCTTTGCTCTCCTTCTTGTGGGTGTAAATGTGAAGTGCGGTGGTAGATTTGTCCTTGAATTTTAAAACAGTAAGGACCATGTCCTGGGACATTTTCTGCTAATGTAGCACCCGTTGAAGCAAATTAAATTGCACTGTTATAAGACCTGATGTGTTTTTTTTTTTATTGGTATAGTTTGGAAATGTTGGATCGGTCATGATACTTTCTAAGTAATCTGGAAATGTGTGTCTTTGTGGAAGTCTTACCTTTCCTTTATGACAGCAACTAAAGTCTCAGTCAGTTGGTCTTTCCTTGAGAAAATTATAGGCCCCACAAAACTGACAAACAACATTGAGTAATCCACAATAATGAGTGTCTACTGTTAGTGCTGTAATGAAAGCAGTATCCTGAGCTTCCTCAACATAGATATCACTACAACTTTCTATATCTACATTGGTGTCATGTGTATGAAAATTGGTGTCAATAGGCAATATTGGATTATTAGTCAATGTTTCACAGACATGTTTTTTACTTTTTCTTTTCTTTGAAGCTCCAGCACACTCACTTTGTGCTTTCTTACTCATTTTTCTTTTATTTAAAAGTCTCTGTTGGTTCTCTTCTCTTAAGTGCTGGGAAGTTTCAGGGAACTGTGCATCTCTCCACCTTTGCTTCCTTTCCCTTGCTTCTCTTCTTTTGCGTTCAATCTTTTGCATTGTCCGCCATTGTAATCTGTAGTTGTAAATACAGGTATAAGATGTAATGTTTTTTTTGTATTGTACATATTGTTTGTAGCTGCTAAATAGCATTAATAAAATAATGCAATGATTTGAAAAGATTGAAATGTAATCCATTACGTTTTTTTTATTGGCATACATTAAAAAGGAAAGCACTGCACATATATATATATATATTGATACAATTTTTTTTGTAATAATTAATTACTAAGTCATTAATAAATTAATATACGTTAATGAATTAATCATTAACTAATCTTTAGTCAGGTGCAAAGATTAGCAATCTGTGAAATTACATGAAAATAATTTTTAATGTTTGTATTCAATTAATTCATGAGTGATTGAAACTATGATGTTTAATTGGCATAGATGGAAAACATAAATGCATATTCACCAATATATTCATAAATAAAATCATTATACAATTTTAAATGTAGCCCATGTCATAATGTAAGAAAGTGCTTTAAATATTGAAGTGCTTTGAAGGTCCTATCCCTGTCAGGCAATTACAAGAACTCCAGATATGTAAGTGCTTTGTAAAAATTTACATATTTTTTGATCTATTATACTATTTTTTGTATTATTAATTAATAGTTCTAAAAGCAATGTACATGAATGAGCAGTAAGGCAGATATACAAATTGTTATTACTTTTATTGCAGTATAAAATGTATTTATTTTTTGTAATGATTAGTAATTATTAATTAATTAAAATATTAATTTACATCAATAACTGTCATCAATTCAAAAAATAAAAATACTTAATCCTTTTTTGTTCCACAAGAACATAATTAAATGATATACCTGTAAAGGTGATCTTTATGCTGTTCAAAGGCTGCAAACGTCACTCTCTGTGTTCAGTTAGCTGCAGAGACGATGAAACTGTCAAATAAGATGGAAAGCACTTGTAATATTTGGATTCATCTCTATCAGGCAATCATCAGCAACACGGATATATCAGTGCATTAAAATATTCATATTGTTTGTGGTCCTTTTTTTTGGATAATATTACTAATTAATATTTAATAAATTAATGTACATTAATAATTAATTAATCAATGACTAAATGTATTCTAAAGAGCTAAGTATTAATATATTAATAAACTAAATGCATTGTAAAATATAGAATATTTGTTGTTCACAATGATTATGAATAGTTATTTATAAAATAATGTACATTAATAATTAATGAATCAATGTGTAAATAAATTAGAAAGAGGTAAGCATTAATGTATTAATAAACTTAAGGCAGTTTAACATTTTTATACATTTTTTTCATAATGATTACTAATTAATAATTACTAAATGAATGTACATTACTAATTAATTATTCATTTAATTAATATATTACAAACAGCTAAGCATGAAAGTACTGCTAAACTAAAGCAAGCCGGAATTATAACTTTGTTGCTCAATTTTTTTAATATATCCCTTTTTTTAAGAATAATTACTTTTATTATTAATACACTTTACCTATTTGTAGTTAATATTCAGCAATCAGTATCCTGAAGAGCTAACAATATCTTTGGATTTTCCGGCAGCAGAAAATGTCCACTCAGACTGTGATCAGCTGAGGAGAAAGTATCAGTTCTGTGGCAAGTGTGCCCTATATATAGGCTGCGTGCGCGACATAAAACCGTTGGTTTAGGCGGAAAATCCGCCATTTCAGAATCTTAATGTGTAAATGTGTAAGTTAGGGTTGTAAAATGGCGGCGTTAGTCTATGTTTTATGCGTTTCACAAGCATTTTGCTTCCTTCCTATTAGTATTTTTCTACAGCGTACGTCGCTGGCTGTGTTTTGCGCAGTTCGGGGGTCGTGTAGCCTCGTTTTTCATAAATTCACGTTTCACCTCACTTCCAGACATTCTGGCTGTTCTCCCGTGCTATATGTGATGTTTTTGTTGTATTTGTTTTTGTATTTTTTGTGTTTTTCTTGTTTTTTGTTTTGTGCGGTTCGGCCGTTAACTTCGTATATTTCCTATGTCGTATTTTTTTTTCTAAGTCCCGCATTCATCAACTACATGCAGCCTAAGGCGGTCCTGCATTTTGTAAGTGTTTGTAGGCTAAGTCCCGCGTGTTGCATTACCTCCACTACTCGCCTCGCTTTGTGAGGCTTGCAGGCAATGAGCGTTTAGTGGTTTAACGGCTCGCCTCGCTTCGCAAGGCTTGCAGGCAATGAGTGCCTTCTGCGCTCATCGCCTAAGTGCTCCGAGTTAATGGCTCGCATTGCTATGCGAAGTTCGCCCATGATGAGCGCCTTTGGCACTCATCGCTACATCATACACACCACGCAAAGAGTGACGACGACTCGTAGTTCGATAATTATAATTTGTGATATTTACAGTTAAGCACACAGCTCAATTAACAAATCATATATGTAATGATGAATATGTGCTTCATTCCATTATATATATATATATATATATATATATATATATATATATACAGTAGAGTGTCAAATATTCAACAGTTATTCGATATTTCGATATTCTGCTTTATCCAACATAGCCATTGTGTAGTGTTGTGCTAGAGATCCCTCTATCATCAGACACCCTTTACCAACGATAAAGTCTAAAATTACTATTTATTTTGCTCTGCATTGGCCGTGTTACTGCTGTACAGGCTTCCCATAAGATCTATAATTTATTTAACCCTTCTACCCCTAATTTTCTCTTTATCCATCATTTTGGTTAACAAACTTGATATCGGTCCCATTTTGATTGGATATTTGATCTATTAATGAGAAAGGATCTCCTCCCCCTTTCCATAAAAGAGCTGTTAATGCCTGTAAATACTTTTTTATACAGGAAAGAGGTTGTCACAAACGAAAATAAATGTAATTACTCTGTTCATGGATTTGTGGATTGGCTGCACTGGTGACACCGTTCAATTGTTTACACAGTCGAGTCACATTATTATGACCACCTGCTAATATCCTGAATAGCCACCGTGTGCAGCACAGACAACAGATAGACGGAGTAGTAGTGAGTAAATAAGATACTGGAAGATTGGCAAGGGTATCTGGAGCCATGCATCCCACAACTGCTGAAGAATGTATTGTGGAGGATCCATAAGGCGAACATGGCGATCAAGGAGGTCCCACAGGTGCTGGATGGGGATCAAGTATGGGAATTTTGATGCCAGGGAAATACTTGGAAGTGTTCATTATGCTCCTGCAACTACTCCCGGACAATTCTGGTCATTTGACATGTTGCATTGACCTGCTGGAAGATCCCATCCGCTCCATGGAAAAAAGTCAATATGTATTGGTGTACTTGATCTGCAAGGATAAATAGATAACCCAATTCTTCCAAAAAATGGTTGCAGAGTGTTTGTTCACAACGTCCATCCAGTCAATGTAGCAGAAAACGTGACTCCAAAGAGAAGGAAACCTTTTGCAAATCAGAAGAGGTCCAATTTTGGTAATGTTGTGCAAATTAAAGCAATTTCTGATGATGAACCCTCATCAGCATGGGTACAGTGATTAGCCATTTGATTTGGAGCCTCATAGTCAACAGGGTTCACTGTATTTTTCTTTGAGACACACGTCTGGTAGCCTCCTGGTTCATTTGGACAGTGAGTTACTCAACTGTAGCGCGTCGGTTGGCCCTCACACACTGTAGCGTGTCGGTTGGCCCTGTTCACCTCTGACATCAATGGCACGTGGTGCTCCACAGTTTCAACGCGTTTATTTGCAATTGTGCCATTTGTTCAGTCATGGTACACTTTAATCACAGCAGCACATAAACAGTTCACAAGCTGAGCTGGTCCAGAAATATTGCCACCCTTGGCCCAAAAGCCAATGATCATGCCCTTTTCAAAGTCGGATAAATCACATGTTTTAGCCATGACAGAGATGATTGATATGTTTGCAGAATGCATACATGTCACCTTATATACCTACCAAGCTAGCTCACAACACATGCCGTATTTCATTGGCTACGAGCTATTGACGTCAAAAGTTTTCATAATAATGTGACTTCACCCTGTATATAGATATATATATATATATATATATATATATATATATACACACTTCTCTTCAAACAGTATACATTTATAGTTATACACAAACCTCCCTCCACATACTTTATATTTATTTATACATTTTCCTCCCCATACTATATATTTTCTAGCAACTTGCCTGTGCAAAATGACGGCAATAAAATTTGAAGCCTGGCAATACTGTTCGCCACACAATGGGCCTCATTCTATTATCGGCCGCAGCCGCTGCGGGGCCGCAAGGACCGGCCGCAAGCTTTCCGGCTATTCTATTCCCCTCCGGCCGGGGGTTCCGGCAGACTTGCGGCCGGCGCCTTGATATCTCTTGCGGCCGATCGTGCCGGAGGAAAGCCTTTGATCTAAAACGGCCGCAAGGAAATCGGCCGTAAGAAAATCCTATTTGCAATTCTATTGCTCCGGGAACCCTCTCTGCAAGGCTAAAAGCGAGCCGCAGCTTACTTGCAGCAAACAGGTCCCGCTAGCACCAATAAGCACATAAATAGCTCAAATAAAGCCATCCTGCACTGGAGTCTATAAAGTGATATTCGGTGTTAGCAAAAATAGCACATAATTACCCTATACTCAAATCCGTAAAATAATTTTTTTTTAATATACGTAAAATATACATGTAAAAAGTCCATAGGGCTTGGAGCACCTCAGACACGCCCACGCCGCAGCCGGAAAATAAACAGTTAATTTGAACTCGGGTTTGGGCTGATGTGCAAGCTTGAGAGGGGGTTACTATTAATCCTCATGTCCCCCAATATGATCCCTAGCATTTACAGAGCTGTACAGTGCAGGTTTGAATTTATTTTTGAGTTTTTAGATTTCAGAGCTTACGGCCGGTTTCAAGATATGCGGCCGGCCGTAAGGGGAGATAATAATAGAATCGCGAGGTAACAGAACCCCCGCAAGGAATCGCAGCCTTACGGCCGATTTACGGCCGATAATAGAATGAGGCCCAATGCAAGGCTGCCCCCCCCCCCCCTCCTAACTTGTGGGCCTTGCGATGAGCGCCTTCAGCGCTCATGTCAGGCCTCGCAATGGGCGCCTTTGGCATTCCTCGCTGGCCTTGCAATGAGCGTGATCGACGCTCATTGTGAGCCTCTCCCCACACCTGTCTCTTTCCCCCTCTCCCTCCCCTGTCTCTCTCCCCCCTCCCTCGTGTCTCTCCCCCCTTGTGTGTCTTCCCCCTCTCCCTCCCCTGTGTCTCTTCATTCTTTTCCCTCCCAGTTTCTCTTTGCCCCCTCTGTCTCTTTGCTCCTCTCTCCCTCCCCTGTGTCTTTTTGCCCCCTCTCCCTCCCCTTTGTCTATTTGCCCCCTCTCCCTCCTCTGTGTCTCCTTCCCCACTCCCCTGTGTGTCTTCTCCCCCTCTCCCTCCCATTTCTCTTCCCCCCTCTCCTGTGTCTCTTCCCCCCTCTCCCTCCTGTGTCTCTTCCCCCCTCTCCCTCCCCATGTCTCTTACCCCTCTCTCCCTCCCATGTGTCTCTTTGCCCCCTATCCCTCCCCTGTGTCTCTTCGCCTTCCTCTCCCTCCCCAGTGTCTCTTTGTCCCCCTCTCCCTCCCCTGTGTCTCTTTGCTCCTCTGTCCCTCCCCTGGCAATGCACCCCCTCTAACTTGATGTTGAGTGGGATGCTGGGAGTTGTAGTCATCACAGTATTTTTCGTAGAACTCTGCATGGTCAGGAGCTACAGGCTGCTCTGCGTTTCAGTGTAACAATTACTGCTGAGAGACAGCGGAACCCTGAGGAGAGCAGGGAGAGTGCAGGCCGAGAGCCGTGGAATGCTGGGGGGGAGGAGAGTTGGAAATAAGAGGCTGGAGCAGTGTCGAGGTGAAAGAAGGCCTTATGGGCCTCGCAATGAGTGCCTTTGGAATGAGCAAAGCAGAGAAATTTTACATAGCGTGACCAACAGTCACAATTACAACAACTATATATGTGATAGATATGCATAGACCTCCCTTTACAAACATTATTTTTATAGAATTATACACATCACCCTCCACACAATATATCACATATATAATTGTGAGCATGCGAGCCAGCTGAAGCCGTTGCTAACGCTTGTGGGCTCGCTACGGCCCTCGCATAGCCTGTGAGCTGACAGCACAGTGAGGAGCAGAAATCTGCAGCGTCCAGAAGGAGGCGGTGGGCGGGACTAGATTAACGGTGGGGCGGAGCTGGAGATGAAGTGGGCGGAGACAGTGAGACGGAGACATGAGACAGGACGGAGACATGGGCGGAGACATGAGACAGTAGGTTTGTATACTGAATGAGGATGAGTGTAATATGTAGTATGTGCGTATATCTCTCTCTACAATGAGTGTGTGTATTACTCTGCTACGCCTATTGTTGCTAGGAAGACAATTTCTTGGACGGAACTACGGGTCCGCCATCTTGGTTATGGGCAAGAGCTGAAGACTGATAAGAAGTGCTGGCAGTAATGCTCTCCATGTTACAGCATGAGATACATTACTAGGGAATAAGCTGAAATTACCTCACTGACTGTACTTTATATATGACACTGACAGATTGCATTAAGGATGTGATGCTATGTATGAGATGTGTGTAGGGAAACAGCAGCAGCACTATATGTATTCATGTACACTCAGACATATCACATATATAGTTGTGAGCGTACAAGTTGTTGCTAAAGCTTGCGGGCTCGCATAGCGAGCCCGCGGCAATCGCATAGCGAGGATCGCGGCTCGCGCAGCGAGTCGCAGCCCTCAAAAAGCGAGGGATGCAGCTCGCGCAGCGAGGTCTGCGGGCGAGGGCCTCAGTTGCTGGCATGGAGCGCCAAGGGCCTCATTTGCTGGCATGGAGCGCCGAAGGCGCTCCTTGCCAGCAACTGCGACCCTTGCAAAATTTACGTTAAAAAGCAAACGACACGACACAACAACCGCGACCCTCGCAAACTTTACCTCAGAACGCAAAAAAAAATACGAGACACGTTACACACATTACGACCTCGCAAAAATCGCACGCAACTCACGAACATCACAAAATGAAAAACACAATAAATACACACAGCACATACATAAAAAGCTTACCTACAGCAAGAGGAAGCATCCAGGACCTCAAAAAAACAACTTACACCTTAATTTCGCTCAAAATAAAAGAGTTTACACACTCGAAAATTCTCTAACCGACAGAAAAAATGGCCGCCTAACAAAACGAAAACGAGGCTACAGCACTCTAAACACGCAAAACACCACAAGAAACTCACAAAAGACCTACGGATATTCCGCTAAGACGCATACCACACATTACCCGCCATTTTTTGCCAATGCGGAAGTACATAACTACGCTAACGGTTTGCTCTCTCGCACGCACACTATTACACTGCACACATTCATTACGCTTACATAGCAGCTCCACACCACTAATGCTGCAGCAACATCAAAACAGATTGCTAGCTCTTCAACACAATGCTTCAAAATACGTAAAGTATATTCATTTATTAATGTATTATATATTTCATTATTATACACCAAACACCCTTAGCTCACTTACAATTTCATTGCCGTCATTTTTTGACGGGCAATTCGCTAGTATATATATATAATTGTGCACATCTTAATACAAACACATTACAGGAAGATGGACAGGAAAATATACCATCTCTCCATAAATAATATAAAATACCCATATAATGCCAGTATCACATCATACACATTTAATTCACAGCTCCACTTCTCTAGGGTGCATGCTGCATACCCCAGAAGTTCTAATGAGGGTAGCTTCCAGACTCCTAGCAATTAAAAGTACATTAGTAAGATGGCTGCTCTTGTGAGGCTAAAAAGTGCCATATAGGTAATGGGCACAATCTGCCAGTTAATGTACCTTGTGATTTTGGTTTCTCTTTACATATATTTATATTTGTATTGCAGTTTTAGATAGATAGATAGACAGACAGATTGACTGATGGAAGTCAGATGGACTAACCAGTAAGGTTAAGAAAAAGACCCTGTTGAGTGACTAGTAAAGTTAAGAAAAGGGACATGCAGATTCTGCAGTAACAGTAAGAAAGTGTCCAGGATAGAAAAAAGGTCCGGTTGGGTGAACAGCAAGACTCACAAAAGAACTTCATGGCTGGGCAGTAAGGCTAGAATAGGGCCAAGCTGGATGAAAAATAAGGAAGTTCTCATACACAGAGCAATCCAAAAATTATGTATTTATATATATATATACACAACTCCTTCCATACACCAAACATTTATAGATATACATACACACCTCCCTTCACGCACTATATATACCGTATATACTTGAGTATAAACCGACCCGAGTATAAGCAGAGGCACCTATTTTACCACAAAATACTGGGTAAAATGAGTGACTCGAGTATAAACCAAGGGTGGGAAATGTGCTGCCCCCTGTGTCCCTCTTGTGCCCTCTGTGTCCCCCTCTCTCTCCCATGCCTCTTCTCCCCTCTCCCTTCCCTGTGTCTCTTTCCCCCTCTCCCTTCCCTGTGTCTCTTCCCCCCTCCCTTATCACCCTCCTCATCCTCCCTCCTCATCCTCAACCTCCCTCCTCAACCCCCTCATCATCAACCCCCCATCCTCAACCCCCCTCCTTAACCCCCTCCTCAACCTCAACCCCCCTCCTCATCCTCAACCCCCTCCTCAACACCCCTCCTCATCCTCAACCTCCCTCCTCATCCTCCCTCCTCATCCTCAACCTCCCTCCTCAACCCCCTCATCCTCAACCCCCTCCTCAACCCCCTCTTCAACCTCAACGCCCCTCCTCATCCTCAACCCCCTCCTCAACCCCCCTCCTCATCCTCAACCTCCCTCCTCATCCTCCCTCCTCATCCTCAACCTCCCTCCTCAACCCGGTCATCCTCAACCCCCTCCTCAACCCCCCCTCCTCAACCTCAACCCCCCTCCTCATCCTCAAACCCCTCCTCAACCCCCCTCCTCATCCTCAACCTCCCTCCTCCTCCTCAACCCCCTCCTCAACCTCCCTCCTCATCCTCAACCTCCCTCCTCAACCCCCCTCCTCAACCCCCATCCTCATCCTCCCTCCTCAACCCCCCCATCCCCAACCCCCTCCTCAACCCCCCTTCTCAACCTCAACCCCCCTCCTCAACCTCCCTACCCATCCTCAACCTCCCTCCTCATCCTCAACCCCCTCCTCAACCTCCCTCCTCATCCTCAACCTCCCTCCTCATCCTCCCTCCTCAACCCCCCCATCCTCAACCCCCTCCTCAACCACCCATCCTCAACCCCCCTCCTCAACCCCCCATCCTCATCCTCCCTCCTCAACCCCCCCATCCTCATCCTCAACCCCCCATCCTCAACCCCCTCCTCAACCCCCTCCTCAACCTCAACCCCCCTCCTCAACTCCCTTCCTCATTCTAAACCCCCATAAATACCTCTCCCTCTCCCCTCACTTACCTGCTTCTGCTCCGGCCTCCGCTTCTTCTTGATCCGGCGCGCATGTGTCATCACATGTGACGTAACGTCATTAGCATATACCGGGTGCCGGCACCCGGTTTATGCTAATGACGTGACGTCACATGCGCGCCACGTAATTAGCATATACCGGGAAGCACTTAAGTGAGGGTAAAGGGAGAGGGGGAGATATTTAGGGGGGTTTAGAATGAGGAGGGGGTTTTAGAATGAGGAGGGGGGTTTAGAATGAGGAGGGGGGTTGAGGATGAGGAGGGGGGAGGGAAAGAGACACGGGGGGTTAGAGAGACACAAGGGGGTAGAGAGACGCGGCGGTAGAGAGACACGGGGGGTAGAGAGAGACGGGGGGGTTAGAGAGACACAGGGGGGGGTTAGAGAGACATGGGGGGAGAGTGACTCGAGTATAAGCGAGGGGGCCCTTTTTAGCCCTAAAAAAAGGGCTGAAAAACTTGGCTTATACTCGAGTATATACGGTATATAGATTTATACACACTATGATCCACGCATTACATATTCAGATAAATACACACCTCCCTCCTTATGTTGTATATATATATATACTAGCGAATTGCCCGTCAAAAAATTACGGCAATGAAATTGTAAGTGAGCTAATGCTGTTTGGTGTGTAATAATGAAATATATAATACATTAATAAATGAATATACTGTACCTATTTTGAAGCATTGTGTTGAAGAGCTGTCAATGTGTTTTGATGTTGCTGCAGCATTAGTGGTGTGGAGCTGCTGTGTAAGCCTGGTGAATGTGTGCAGTGTAATACTGTGCGTGCGCGAGCCGAAACCGTTAGCGTAGTGGTGTACTTCCGCATTGGCGTAAAATGGCGGGTAATGTGTGGTATGCGTCTTTGTGTTGCGAGGTAAAGTTTGCGAGGGTCGGAATTGGTGTGTCGTGTTGTTTTCGGCGCTCCATGCCAGCAACTGAGGCCCTCCCTACGCGAGCCCGCAAGCGTTAGCAACAACTCGCATGCTCACAACTATATATGTGATATATCAGTCACACACCTAGACCTGGGCATAAGCAAGGTGCAGGTGTGGGTATATTACTTTCTTCTTGTTGCACATTTAACTGTATTACCCCAGTTCCCTCCCTCCAATTCTCTTCTTTCGAAGTTCACACTATCTGCCTCTTCTCACCCATCTCTCTGGGAGTTGCTGTGATCTGATGCCCACCTGGACCATCCTCTAAAATTTTGGACCTCGTTCTTGGCGATTCAACATTGCCAATGCATTCTCACCTCCTCTACAGCCGCAAAATTACTTACCTCTTCCCTTGGACTCTCAAAATTAGCAGAATCCCCAATTCTCTGTGATTGATGGTCACTCCCTTGACCTCATTTTTACCAATCACTTAACTATCTCCAACCTTATCATCTCCCCACTCCCTCTTTCTGACTACTATCTCCTAACCTACAGCCTCACCTCACCCCACCTTTCACTCTCTCCTCAAATAAGCCTGCAAGCACTTGACCCATCTTTCCAATGTGCTACAATCCCTTCTCAATCCCCTCGCCACTATCACTTCCTCTGCCATTGCCACCACACAATACAATTTGATTCAAACTTCCACTCTTGATATTTTTGCCCCCATAACCACAAGCAGACGCCCTTGCTCTTACTTACAACCATGGCACACTACCCAAACACACTACATCTAGAGGTCCTCTCGTACTGATGAACGATTATTGAGGAAATCTTGCACTTCAGCATACTTCCTCCACTAGAAGTTTATTCTACGTTGCTATCACTATGCCCTCAATCTTGCCAAACAGCATTACTTCTCATCATTAATACCAAATTTGGCCTCTAACCCCAAATATTTGCTTGCCACATTCAACACTCTCCTCTGCCCTCCACTACCTTCTACCCCTTCCTGTCTCACAGCTAAAAACTTTGCTAGCCACCTTAATAATACATTTGAAAATATCCATAACTAATTCTCCTCTCAGCTTCGCCCTAACTCACCCTCCCCTCAACTATCCAATAGGGCCCTGTCTTCACCCTTGCCAAGTCCCATGACCATTATGAACTCCTTTGGCCCTGTAACTGAGGTTGAAGTCTCTAGTCTTCCATCAACCTCTCTTCTTACAACTTGTCCACATGATCCTATGCAATCACAGCAATCTACTTATCCCAGCTCTCACATATCTATTCAATATTTCCGTAAACACTGGCAAGTTACCATCACCTTTAAAACACACAATAATTACACTCATTCTTAAAGCTCCATTTACCTCACTCTAAGTGCTCTTCATGGTGTGAAAGAACACAAGACTTTATGTTAAATGATCTATTTTAATTGCACTTATAACAGCTAAAAAATCTAAAGTCAATTTACATTCAAAGTCTATCCTGCATGAGTAATAACAGACAGTTGAGCTTGCGTTGAAAACAGTGATTGATAGCAATTTCCCCTGAAGTTAGGACTGCACTGACTAACCCATAACTGACCTGTTTATGTGATTCCAGCATTCCATGCTCTGCACAGTTAGATTTGTTAAGGGTTTACTCCTGTTTTTCTTTTACTGACTAAAAACAGATTTTACTTTATATGATTTCTCAGCGAAAAATGCACCTATTTCAAAATTTTAAAAAGTATTTAAAAAACTTTTAGGATATCTTTACTGTGATGTGGTTCATTTTGTGCTCAATTAAGTGTCTCTTTAAGAAAACCTCATCTGATCCAGCTTCTGCATCTAACTACTGCCCTACCTCTCTACTTCCCCTGGCTTCTAAACTGCTTGAGTGTATCATTTACAGTTACCTTATTTCCACCAACTCCCTTTTGACCCCTTCCAATCTGACTTCTAGCCCCAACACTCCATAAAGACAGCTCTTACAAAAGTGATTAATGACTTGCTCACCGCCAAGTCAAAGGGTCATCTCTCTATTTTAATACTACTGTATCTCGCTACTGCCTTTGACACAGTTGACCACTTTGTTCTTATCCAAATTCCCCATTCTCTTGGCTTCCGTGACACTGCTCTCTCTTGGTTCTTATCTAGAAAACCGAACATTTACTGTTTCCTTCTCTGGTTCCTCTTCTTCGACTCACTCTCTGACTGATGGTGTACCCCAAGGTTCAGTCCTAGGTCCTCTCCAATATAAAATATTTTGGATTTCAGTATCATCTATATGCAGATAACACTCAAATGTGCCTGTCTGCAACAGAACTATAACCTACTCTTCTAGCTCAAGTTGCCAAATGCCTTTCTAGCATATGCTCCTGGATGTACACCCGCCAACACAAAATCAACATGTCAAAGACTGAGCTGCTTATCTTTCCACACTTTCCACAGCTTCCACTCCTCACATATCACTCACTGTTGACAATGGAATTATCACTCCCACCTTCCAGGCCCATTGTCTTGAGGTTCTATTGGATCCTGCCCTCTCTTTCATTCCTCAAATACAATCAATCACAAAATCGTGTCATTTTCAACTAAAAACATCTCCAAAATACATCATTTTCTTACAAAAGACACAGTTAAAATTCCAACTCCTCGTCTGTCTCCATTCCAATCTATATTGAATGCATCCGCTAGACTCATCTACCATACGCAACGGTCAGTGTCTGCAGCACCTCTCTGTCAGTCACTTCACTGGCTTCCCATAGCCTTCGGAATAAAACTTAAAATCATGACCGTAAAGTATAAAGCCATCAACAACAATGCACCCTCATATCTCTGCTCTTGTCTCAAAATACTCTCCCAACCGTCCTCTTCTCTTTGCTAATGACCCTCTTTTATCCACCTCCTCTCACTAGCGCCTTCAGGATTTTGCACCTGCTGCCCCTATATTTTGGAACACATTGCCTTGCACCACTAGACTATCCTACTGCCTCAAATAATTCAAAACTTCACTAAAAACTCCTCTGTTTACAGAAGTTTATTACGTTAGCATTAATATGCTATCTTTCACCCATGTACCTCACCCATAACCTTTAGACCATTTAGAGGGTTAGGTGATTTGCTCATTCCAAGACCGGGGGGAGCGAGGGTGCTATGGGGATGACCACAGGGAGTATAGGTGCTAAAGGAAGGGGCAGTTTAAGTTCACTTGTGCTAGTTCCCCTTGGAAAACCCTGTCCTGTCTTTATGTCTGAACTATTATGGGTAGATTACCTGTATTTGAAGAGGTCCAGTGTTTACAGTTTCATGTTTATGTCCTTTTCTGGTTCCTACTTCCAATTTCCCGGAAATGCCGTGGTTATTAGCAATCAAGGTAGCACAGTAGCCAATCAAGGGCCGTCTAAACTGCTAGGCAGGCATAGGAATTTATGCAAATGTTGTGGTTAACTGCAGACAATGCCTGAAAGAGGTATCAGTTACAACACATTATCCTCCATAACCTATGTGGTCACTTAATAATAATCACTTAATTGGCTAGCATGATAGGTTGTTAACCTGCTTCCCATGCTAATCTGGACTGCACGACTCTCATAACCATTGGATAATAACTCCAGGAATTTTATAGGGGAGCATGACCAAGACTTGGGTTGAGCTTAAAGGTCTTCTACTTTAAAGGGCCAGTCCCTCTTCTTTGGTTTTCTCCCTTCCCATAACAAAACATTTTGTTAGAGCAATAACAGTGTGCTCCAGTGGCTCACAATGCAGCAATTACAAAAGCTGTTTATCCAGTAGCCCTTCATAAGTCTGTTACACTATTCCTAAATGCACAGGTTAGAACCAGGGCCAGATGTCACAATCCATTTTGGACTACTCATATCACCCTATTCCGGTTCTAGAACACTGTGGCCTGAGGAGAGTTGTTTTCACTTTGTGTTTTTCAGTTCCTCCTGTTATGTTACCCCACTTTATTCCTTAGGATGTTTATGTATAATTGCAGACTATGTTTTACAGGCCCTTTAAGCTATATATATAGATATAAGCTGATTTCTCAGGTCAGTGACACCAGATTTACATCTGCTGCACCCAATCAATGATCATGTGCTTCATAGAAGGTGGCAATGGTAATTTTCAACAGCAAAAATTGCATGGCAAACATTTATTTCTGATTATATTATTATTATTATTATTATTATTATCTTTTATTTGTATTGCGCCAACATATTCCGTAGCGCTGTACAGGGGATAAGAACAAGGGAAATACACGTTTAACAAAATTAAAAAAAAAAAAGTTGAAGAGCCCTGTTTTGAGCTTAGAATCTTAGCAGAAAGTGCTTTATCCCAAAGCACCCTACAAGACTGGAAACTCGCTACTTACAATCTAAAGGGAATTAAAGGGCAGAGAACTGGGGAAGAGTAACAAATAAGGAATAGCAAGGGCAAGGAAGTAAGTGAAAGATAGAAAGAGTTTTATTTTAGAGGGAGAGGGGATGGATCTGAGGTGAAAGAGTAGTATGTTGGCTGACCCCTAGTGTTGAGATGATATATCTGCAAGTAGGAAGTCAGGTGTTTTCTATGGCTCTATAAATTTAATCTGAGTTGGGGTGGGTGGGTGGGTGAGGGGAAGGGAGGGAGGGCAGTTCTGAGTGTGTCACAGATGAAGTAGGCCTTAAAACCAGAGTAAATTTGCACTGAAAGAAAGAGAGAGAGAGAATGGATTGGGGTCAGACAGTACAGGGAGATAGGAGAGTTAGGAAGGAATGAGAGGGAGACCATAGAATAAAGATATTAGAGGAGGGGGGAGGAGATTTGAGGTATTTATGCCAGCCATAAATGGGGGAGGATGGGGGGGAAGGTGGGGACAGCAGAGCAGGGTATAGGAAACAGTTAAAAATTGAAAACAAAAAGTCAGAATATTTCTATCTGCCAAGATATAATAACTTGCATACAGTAGTGATATTAATAAACATATTGGCTCCAGGGATGGCACAGTTTCCATAGTCTTCTCCATACCTGCTGAGGTGTTCTGAATGCAGTTCTGAGTGTGTCACAGATGAAGTAGGCCTTAAAACCAGAGTAAATTTGCACTGCTGAGGTGTTCTGAATGCAGTTCTGAGTGTGTCACAGATGAAGTAGGCCTTAAAACCAGAGTAAATTTGCACTGCTGAGGTGTTCTGAATGCAGTTCTGAGTGTGTCACAGATGAAGTAGGCCTTAAAACCAGAGTAAATTTGCACTGCTGAGGTGTTCTGAATGCAGTTCTGAGTGTGTCACAGATGAAGTAGGCCTTAAAACCAGAGTAAATTTGCACTGCTGAGGTGTTCTGAATGCAGTTCTGAGTGTGTCACAGATGAAGTAGGCCTTAAAACCAGAGTAAATTTGCACTGCTGAGGTGTTCTGAATGCAGTTCTGAGTGTGTCACAGATGAAGTAGGCCTTAAAACCAGAGTAAATTTGCACTGCTGAGGTGTTCTGAATGCAGTTCTGAGTGTGTCACAGATGAAGTAGGCCTTAAAACCAGAGTAAATTTGCACTGAAAGAAAGAGAGAGAGAGAATGGATTGGGGTCAGACAGTACAGGGAGATAGGAGAGTTAGATTATCCAATGCAGATACATACAATTTGCAGCTCTACCTGCCCCACCATGTAGTTATGTCAACACACCTCAGCATCAACATATATTGAAAGTGCCTCCCACACTATTATATAGAAACAAATGGAAACAAGATGACTTGTGCAACTAGATCAATAAATGCAAACAGTAAAATTTACGCTCACCTTGGGAGACCTCAAATTACATGAGGTATGAAACTCGCATCTTGCAGATCCTGCTCTTAGGAAGTGCTGCAATCAGCTTCTCAATGCTTTCTTATCTTCAAAGGAGTTCTGTACTCAGTTTCTTGCCACTTTCTTCTCTATTGGTCTGTTGGGTCAATGAGCATATACTATGTATGTATATTGTATATGCTCCTATTGATGTATGTCTGTATACTAAACCTTCTATATATGTAGACAGGAATAGCAGTGGCTTTGTGCAACAATGAGTCCACTTGGCTAGTAATAGTGGGTCTGTTTCTATTATAATATAATAAAATCGGTATAGTGAAGATCTCTATAGGTGAAAAAGGCTTAGTGGGAGACTTGATATATCATGAACACGGAATTTATTATTATTCTGCAATAGTGTAAGGATAAAAGATAAAGCCTAAAATGTGTTTCACCGATAATCTTGCGGCTGCCTCAGTTAGAAAAGATTCTACAACAAACATATATATACATATATATATATATATATATATATATATATATATATATACACCTACATTAGGGTACATTCAAAAACATTATGTATATATATATTCAGGAATATTATTGTATCATGTAACAATTATTCGACTTGTATATACTCATAGTACACTTATTATCATGATTTTTAAAACCTTAGAAATCAATGTGATACAAAAATAAAATAAATAAATAAATGGATATATGCAATTTTTATTGTGATCTATACAAAGAATTATATAAAAAAAATACTACTAATTAATTGTCTTGGCCAATACTATCATACAGGGTAAAAGATTATAGGCAACTTGGTGTGAATAATTTCAGTTTGTAAAATTAGCAAAATATATTAAAACCCCACAGTAGTAATACATAGCTTTCTGCATGTCAAATACATTGAATGGGCTTTACATACTTATATGGGGTTTATTTAAATATAAAGATGTATCTGTCATATAATGAGTGTTGCTTAAACTGTTAACTATTACACTTTATTGGTTATATATAACTAGAATGGTATAACTAGGCTTATATGTGATATATGCCGTATATGCAATATATATATATATATATATATATATATATATATATATATATATATATATATATATATATATTTATATATATATATATTTATTTATATATATACAGTATATATATATATATATATATATATATATATATATATATATATATAAATATATATATGTATATATAAATATATATATATATATATATAAAATGGGTATAGAGAATGTGTCCACCTTATTGTACAACTATACTGTACATAGTGATTCTTAGAATGAAATGGTGGTGGTAAATAAAATGGCTTTTATATTTTTGTAAAAAATGATGGAAACGAGTGCTGTTCCATTCAAGCACTATAAATGCCTGCGGTTGGGATTTCTGCCGTGGTGACCTGGCTGGTGTCGCCATAGCTGAGGAGACGCAGGGTCTGTAAATACCCAATTTAAAATACTAATACAATATTGTAAATCGTTTCATAAATTTGCAAAAGGCACAAGGAAGACCTGTTATTTAGCACTACTGCATTATTTTAATGGCTCCCTATTTTTATTATAAGCTGAAAATCAACTATAATAATTAGCAATCTGTCTGTAACGCTGACATCATCGAGGGGGTAGGGCCATGATGTCGTTGAGGGGGGTTCTGATAGCCAGCATAACAGCTAACAGCGACCATTATGCAGCACAGTGCCAGCACAGAGAGAGAGCGCACACAGACAGCACAGAGACAGCATACAAAGACAGCACACAGACAGCGACATCACAGAGAGAGAACACAGACAGCACAGAGACAGAGACAGCATGCAGAGAGCGCACATAGAGAGAGCACATAGAGAGAGAGAAAATGCAGAGAGAGAATGCACAGGGAGAGAGAGAGTGAGCACAGACAGAGAGAGCACAGGCATAGAGACAGAGCGCACAGAAAGAGAGAGCACACAGGAAGAGAGCGAGAGGGCACAGAGAGAGCTCACAGAGAGAGAGAGCGCACACGGAGAGAGATTGCACAGGGAGGGAGGGAATTTTAAAGTGGAAACATGGAAATGAAGAGGTATATACCTAGATTAATGTTATGGATCTCTTATACATACCATATCAATACAGACTGGATAAGATGTGCCAAGTGACAAACATGTTTAAGACTAATGGTAATAGTACCTATTATACACACTGCACCAGGTGTTCTCTATCCCTCTCTTCTTGTCTCTATTTGAGTATCTAGACACTTTCATGGATAGAGTCCACTTTGAGATGGCAGCACATCACCAATACCATTAAAGAAGGGATACAGTTTACCTTTTCATCCAGGTCTCAGCCTAATCTCATATAGGGAGCCTATTTTACCCATGACAGATGCTTTTCCACAATTTTGGGAACAGTTTAGGAACCGATGGTCTAGAGCAGGTGTGTCCAAACCCGGTCCTGGAGAATGGCACCCAGACCTGGATTTGAATATATCCCTTCTGTGCACAGGTGAGTCAATCAGGATGACTGAAGAAGTGATTGACTCACCTGTGCACAGCAGGGTTATCATCAAATCCAAGCATGTGTGTGGCCCTCCAGGACCGAGTTTGGACACCCCTGGTCTAGAGTATACAGTTGCAAGCAAAAGTATGTGAACCCTTTGGAATGATATGGATTTCTGCACAAATTGGTCATAAAATGTGATCTGATCTTCATCTAAGTCACAACAATAGACAATCACAGTCTGCGTAAACTAATAACACACAAAGTACTAAATGTTGCCATGTTGTTATTTTACACACCATGTAAACATTCACAGTGCAGGTAGAAAAAGTATGTGAACCCTTGTATTTAATAACTGGTTGAACCTCCTTTGGCAGCAATAACTTCAGCCAAACGTTTCCTGTAGTTGCAGATCAGACGTGCACAACGGTCAGGAGTAATTCTTGACCATTCCTCTTTACAGAACTGTTTCAGTTCAGCAATATTCTTGGGATGTCTGGTGTAAATCGCTTTCTTGAGGTCATGCCACAGCATCTCAATCAGGTTGAGGTCAGGACTCTGACTGGGCCACTTCAGAAGCCATAGTTTCTTCTGTTTAAGCCATTCTGTTGTTGATTTACTTCTATGCTTTGGGTCGTTGTCCTATTGCAACACCCATCTTCTGTTGAGCTTCAGCTGGTGGAAAGATGGCCTTAAGTTCTCCTGCAAAATGTCTTGATAAACTTTGGAATTAATTTTTCCTTAGATGATAGCAATCCGTCCAGGCCCTGACGCAGCAAAGCAGCCCCAAGCCATGATGCCCCCACCACCGTACTTCACAGTTGGGATGAGGTTTTGATGTTGGTGTGCTGTGCCTCTTTTTCTCCACACATACAGTGTTGTGTGTTTCTTCCAAACAACTGGTTGGTTTTATCTGTCCACATAATATTTTGCCAGTACTGCTGTGGAACATCCAGGTGCTCTTGTGCAAACTGTAAACGTGCAGCAATGTTTTGTTTGGACAGCAGTGGCTTCCTCTGTGGTATCCTCCCATGAAATCTATTCTTTTTTAGTGTTTTACGTATCGTAGATTCGCTAACAGGGATGTTAGCATATGCCAGAGACTTTTGTAAGTCTTTAGCTGACACTCTAGGATTCTTCTTCACTTCATTGAGCAGTCTGCGCTGTGCTCTTGCAGTCATCTTTAAAGGACAGCCACTCCTAGGGAGAGTAGCAGCAGTGCTGAACTTTCTCCATTTATGGACAATTTGTCTAATTGTGGACTGATGAACAGCAAGGCTTTAGGAGATACTTTTATAAGCCTTTCCAGCTTTATGCAAGTCAACAATTCTTAATCGTAGGTCTTCTGAGAGCTCTTTTGTGCGAGGCATCATTCACATCAGGCAATGCTTCTTGTGAAAAGCAAACCCAGAAATGGTGTGTGTTTATTATAGGACTGGGCAGCTGTAACCTACCCCTCCAATCTCATCTCATTGATTGGACTCCAGTTGGCTGACACCTCACTCCAATTAGCTCTTGGAGATGTCATTAGTCTAGGGGTTCACATACTTTTTCCACCTGCACTGTGAATGTTTACATGGTGTGTTCAATAACAACATGGTAACATTTAATTCTTTGTGTGTTATTAGTTAAAGCAGAGTGTGATTGACTATTGTTGTGACTTAGATGAAGATCAGATCACATTTTATGACAAATTTGTGCAGAAATCCATATCATTCCAAAGGGTTCACATACTTTTGCTTGCAACTGTAAATGCTTGGGGTCATCTAGTGGCAAGTCTGGGAACTGCAGTTTTTTAAATTAAATCACAGCGCAGCAGTTGGAAACTGTGGTGCCCTTAATAGAGTCACTTCCTTATTAGCCTAATCAGAAATTCAGCCATGGTTATAACTTTACCATTTTACCCTTGTTTTGGATTTTGGAATGCTTAATATAAAGAAGAAATTGAAGTGACAATATGCAACAAGGAAGCGGCGGTAAGAATCTATCAGATCTTACTTTTCTCTCCCCCTTTCCTCGCTCTTTTTCTACCCCTTCACTCATTCAACCCTTGCTTCATCTATATCTCCTTTTCTGTTTTCTCTCTCTAGTTTACGTTTCTCTCCCTCTCGTTTGTTAATTTGTTTTTCCATCCGCCTTCTTTTCCCTCTAACTCTTCCCCCTCAAATATCTGTTACAATACAGAGTTACATAGTAATTGAGGTTGAAAAAAAGACTTTTAGTCCATCAAGACCAACCTTTTTAGATCTCCTCTGGTCTTATGTGCATTAAATGTTAATTCATTGGCAATTGATCCAGAGGAAAGCAAACAGAACCCCCCCCCCCCCCCGCCGAAACATTGCAAATTGTCTCACAAGGGGAAAAAAGAAAATGCCTTCCTGACCCCAAATACTGGCAATCCTATTTCCCACAGGATTAGTACATCTTCTCTAGTTATCTGGGATAACACTGAATGCCCTTTTTATTCAAAAATATGTTCAACCCCTTTTTAAAGTTTAAATCCACTGTCAGAACCTCCTGTGGTAGAGAATTCCCTAGTTTAACCATCCTTACTTTGAAGAACTCTTTTCTTTCTTTAAGGTGGAATCTTTGTCCTTCTAACCTCAAAAGATACCCTCTTGTCAACTGAAAACCTCATGCCACAAACATTTCACTTGACAAAGCCTTATGTTGACCCTAAATGTATTTATATAAGGTAATGATATCCCCTTAGAGTTGTTTTCTTTCTAGATACAATACATTTAATTTGGCTAGTCTTTCTTCATAGCTTAGGGCCCTATTAAATTCCAGCCTCGTAAATAAGAGGCTTCTACTTAAGCCCTACGTACTGCAAAGTTTCTCTAACTTACAATGCTATTAAATTAGCCCTGCTGCGAGCAACGTGTGAGCTACGCAGCAGGGCCGTACGTATCTACACTGCGTAAATGTACATGAGGAGTGACAGCCTGCGAGATGATATCGCAGGCTCCCACTCCTCATCAAGTGCTGCGGGGGTCCTAAAAGGGACCTCCGCGGCAGTCCCCCACATAAGCATTGCCGTGGGGGGTACTCCAAACCCCCCCCAGGCACCTAAAATGAACCCCCCCTCAATGCGGGGGTCCCTGTCGGGACCCCCGAAGTGTCCTCACATGAACACCTTGCTGCAGGGGTCCATAGGAACCCCCGCAGCCCCCACACATTAACCCCTTGCAGCGGGGGTCCCCGATCGGCACTGATCAGGCCCCCGCTGCATTTAAAACTTTTAAATTCCCCGCCGCGGCTCCTTAAAGGGGCCGCGGCACACTATTACCCAATCCCGGCCGCGGCACTTAAAATTAACCCCCCTCTATGCTGGGGGTCCCCATCGGGACCCCCGAAGTGTCCCCACATAAACCCATTGCAGGGGGGGTCCCCGATCTGCATAGATCAGGCCCCCCGCAGCATTTAAAACTTTTAAATTCCCCGCCGCGGCTCCTTAAAGGGGCCGCGGCACACTATTACCCAATCCCGGCCGCGGCACTTAAAATTAACCCCCCTCTATGCTGGGGGTCCCCATCGGGACCCCCGAAGTGTCCCCATATAAACCCCCTGCAGCGGGGGGCCCCGATCGGCACCGATCGTGACCCTGCTGCAATTCAATTTTAAATTTCCCGCCTCGCGGGTCCTCAAAGGACCGTAAAGGTCCTGAAAGGACTCGCACTAAAAATATTAACCCCAGGCAACTATAATTACCCCATTAACTCATGATGGTCAATCCAGACCACCATAAGGCCTAAATTAACCCATTAACTCATGGTGGTCAATCCAGACCACCATAAGGCCTAAATTAACCCATTAACTCATGGTGGTCAATACAGACCACCATAAGGCCTAAATTAACCCATTAAGTAATGATGGTCAATCCAGACCACCATAAGGCCTAAATTAACCCATTAACTCATGGTGGTCAATCCAGACCACCATAAGGCCTAAATTAACCCATTAACTCATGGTGGTCAATACAGACCACCATAAGGCCTAAATTAACCCATTAAGTAATGATGGTCAATCCAGACCACCATAAGGCCTAAATTAACCCATTAACTCATGGTGGTCAATACAGACCACCATAAGGCCTAAATTAACCCATTAACTCATGGTGGTCAATACAGACCACCATAAGGCCTAAATTAACCCATTAAGTAATGATGGTCAATCCAGACCACCATAAGGCCTAAATTAACCCATTAACTCATGGTGGTCAATACAGACCACCATAAGGCCTAAATTAACCCATTAACTCATGGTGGTCAATACAGACCACCATAAGGCCTAAATTAACCCATTAAGTAATGATGGTCAATCCAGACCACCATAAGGCCTAAATTAACCCATTAACTCATGGTGGTCAATACAGACCACCATAAGGCCTAAATTAACCCATTAAGTAATGATGGTCAATCCAGACCACCATAAGGCCTAAATTAACCCATTAACTCATGGTGGTCAATACAGACCACCATAAGGCTCTATTTAACCCCATCAGTCCCATAAGGGTATATTATTACCATTATGGGCCTGTTACAACCCAACATTAACCACATAAGTGCCATGATGGTCCTCAAGGACCATCATGACACTAACTACAAACACTACACTATAACCCCCAATAAACCATTTAATCTAAACTAACCCCCCTCTACACTAATCTTTTAACACTTACACTACCTACCTACACTACCTACCCCCTAATAAACCTCCCCAACACTCTAATTACAAAAAACAATAAACCTACAGCACAGAAAACAAAAAACCTACAGTACAAAAAACAAAAAAACCTACAGTACAGAAAAAATAAAAATTACAACCCCACCCCCCACTACAGAAAACAAAAAAATACATTACAACCCCACCCCCCACTACAGAAAATAAAAAAAATTACACACCTGAAAAGGAAAGACAGATAAACACAATACAATAATACATATAATACATTACATACATTACATACAATACATGACATTACATATAATATATTAAATATAATATATTAAATATAATATATTACATATAATACATTACATACATTACATACAATACATGACATTACATATAATATATTAAATATAATATATTAAATATAATATATTACATATAATACATTACATACATTACATACAATACATGACATTACATATAATATATTAAATATAATATATTAAATATAATATATTACATATAATACATTACATACATTACATACAATACATGACATTACATATAATATATTAAATATAATATATTAAATATAATATATTACATATAATACATTACATACATTACATACAATACATGACATTACATATAATATATTAAATATAATATATTAAATATAATATATTACATATAATACATTACATACATTACATACAATACATGACATTACATATAATATATTAAATATAATATATTAAATATAATATATTACATATAATACATTACATACATTACATACAATACATGACATTACATATAATATATTAAATATAATATATTAAATATAATATATTACATATAATACATTACATACATTACATACAATACATGACATTACATATAATATATTAAATATAATATATTAAATATAATATATTACATATAATACATTACATACATTACATACAATACATGACATTACATATAATATATTAAATATAATATATTAAATATAATATATTAAATATAATATATTACATATAATATATTACATATAGTCCTAATCAAATACCCCCTATCTATCTAACATACAATCTATTTAATTTAAAATAAATCCTAACTATATCAAATACATCCCCCTATCTATCTAATATACAAAAAATCCTAACTACATACACAGACCCTTATTCTAAAATAAAATAAAATAATTACAGTCCTAACTACATACACAGACCCTAATTCTAAGCTAAAATCAATAAATTAAGACCACTTACCTTTAAGATGTTGCTTCAGATCACTAACCTATGGGTCAAACAAAAAAAAAAATTAGTACAAAACATTAACATCAAATAAATAAACATTATATACATTCTACATATTCAACTCACCTTTACAGCATGTCCAGTCACTGTTAAGCTCTTCCGGCGCGGCCCTGTTAAAAAAAAAAAACACAATACATGAATACATGAATACAATATATAAACAATAAATAAAATACACAAATAAACATCTAAATATACATTTAACTTACCTCCCCGCGATGTCCCCGGCCTTCTCTCCTTCAGCCCCGGCTGGGCCGCGGAACCATCCGCGCTCTAAAAAAAAATAAAAAAAAAACTAACGGAGGTCTGCACTGGCAGACCTCCCCGACGCTACTGAACCTCCCGGAGTCGTTTCCGGGAGGAAATTGGCATTGGCGGCTTGTGATTGGCTGAAAAAGCTGTCAGCCAATCAAAAGTCGTCAATGTAGGAGCCAATCAGGATTCGCAGATGTCTTCTACCAATCACTCCGTGGGGGTGTATCCCATAGTGATTGGCTGAAGGCATCTGAGCGTTGTGATTGGTTCCCATAAAGATAGACAAGTGTTTTAGCCAATCAGGGTGGGATATTGGGGTGTATCCCATCCTGATTGGCTCACACATTGACGACTTTTGATTGGCTGAAATTGATAGACAGCTTTTTCAGCCAATCACAAGCCGCCAATGCCAATTTCCTCCCGGAAACGACTCCGGGAGGTTCAGTAGCGTCGGGGAGGTCTGCCAGTGCAGACCTCCGTTAGTTTTTTTTCTTTTTTTTTTTTAGAGCGCGGATGGTTCCGCGGCCCAGCCGGGGCTGAAGGAGAGAAGGCCGGGGACATCGCGGGGAGGTAAGTTAAATGTATATTTAGATGTTTATTTGTGTATTTTATTTATTGTTTATATATTGTATTCATGTATTCATGTATTGTGTTTTTTTTTTTTAACAGGGCCGCGCCGGAAGAGCTTAACAGTGACTGGACATGCTGTAAAGGTGAGTTGAATATGTAGAATGTATATAATGTTTATTTATTTGATGTTAATGTTTTGTACTAATTTTTTTTTTTGTTTGACCCATAGGTTAGTGATCTGAAGCAACATCTTAAAGGTAAGTGGTCTTAATTTATTGATTTTAGCTTAGAATTAGGGTCTGTGTATGTAGTTAGGACTGTAATTATTTTATTTTATTTTAGAATAAGGGTCTGTGTATGTAGTTAGGATTTTTTGTATATTAGATAGATAGGGGGATGTATTTGATATAGTTAGGATTTATTTTAAATTAAATAGATTGTATGTTAGATAGATAGGGGGTATTTGATTAGGACTATATGTAATATATTATATGTAATATATTATATTTAATATATTATATTTAATATATTATATGTAATGTCATGTATTGTATGTAATGTATGTAATGTATTATATGTAATATATTATATTTAATATATTATATTTAATATATTATATGTAATGTCATGTATTGTATGTAATGTATGTAATGTATTATATGTAATATATTATATTTAATATATTATATTTAATATATTATATGTAATGTCATGTATTGTATGTAATGTATGTAATGTATTATATGTAATATATTATATTTAATATATTATATTTAATATATTATATGTAATGTCATGTATTGTATGTAATGTATGTAATGTATTATATGTAATATATTATATGTAATATATTATATTTAATATATTATATGTAATGTCATGTATTGTATGTAATGTATTTAATGTATTATATGTATGTATTGTATTGTGTTTATCTGTCTTTCCTTTTCAGGTGTGTAATTTTTTTATTTTCTGTAGTGGGGGGTGGGGTTGTAATGTATTTTTTTGTTTTCTGTAGTGGGGGGTGGGGTTGTAATTTTTTTTTGTTTTCTGTACTGTAGGTTTTTTTGTTTTTTGTACTGTAGGTTTTTTGTTTTTTGTAATTAGAGTGTTGGGGAGGTTTATTAGGGGGTAGGTAGTGTAGGTAGGTAGTGTAAGTGTTAATAGATTAGTGTAGAGGGGGGTTAGTTTAGATTAAATGGTTTATTGGGGGTTATAGTGTAGTGTTTGTAGTTAGTGTCATGATGGTCCTTGAGGACCATCATGGCACTTATGTGGTTAATGTTGGGTTGTAACAGGCCCATAATGGTAATAATATACCCTTATGGGACTGATGGGGTTAAATAGAGCCTTATGCTGGTCTGTATTGACCATCATGAGTTAATGGGTTAATTTAGGCCTTATGCTGGTCTGGATTGACCATCATGAGTTAATGGGTTAATTTAGGTCTTATGGTGGTCTGGATTGACCACCATGAGTTAATGGGTTAATTTAGGCCTTATGGTGGTCTGGATTGACCATCATGAGTTAATGGGTTAATTTAGGTCTTATGGTGGTCTGGATTGACCACCATGAGTTAATGGGTTAATTTAGGCCTTATGGTGGTCTGGATTGACCATCATGAGTGAATGGGTTAATTTAGGTCTTATGGTGGTCTGGATTGACCACCATGAGTTAATGGGTTAATTTAGGCCTTATGGTGGTCTGGATTGACCATCATGAGTTAATGGGTTAATTTAGGCCTTATGGTGGTCTGGATTGACCATCATGAGTTAATGGGTTAATTTAGGTCTTATGGTGGTCTGGATTGACCACCATGAGTTAATGGGTTAATTTAGGCCTTATGGTGGTCTGGATTGACCATCATGAGTTAATGGGGTAATTATAGTTGCCTGGGGTTATTATTTTTAGTGCGAGTCCTTTCAGGACCTTTACGGTCCTTTGAGGACCCGCGAGGCGGGAAATTTAAAATTGAATTGCAGCAGGGTCACGATCGGTGCCGATCGGGGCCCCCCGCTGCAGGGGGTTTATATGGGGACACTTCGGGGGTCCCGATGGGGACCCCCAGCATAGAGGGGGGTTAATTTTAAGTGCCGCGGCCGGGATTGGCTAATAGTGTGCCGCGGTCCCTTTAAGGAGCCGCGGCGGGGAATTTAAAAGTTTTAAATGCAGCGGGGGGCCTGATCTATGCAGATCGGGGACCCCCCCTGCAATGGGTTTATGTGGGGACACTTCGGGGGTCCCGATGGGGACCCCCAGCATAGAGGGGGGTTAATTTTAAGTGCCGCGGCCGGGATTGGCTAATAGTGTGCCGCGGTCCCTTTAAGGAGCCGCGGCGGGGAATTTAAAAGTTTTAAATGCAGCGGGGGGCCTGATCTATGCAGATCGGGGACCCCCGCTGCAAGGGGTTAATGTGGGGGTGCTGCAGGGGTCCTGATAGAGACCCCTGCAGCATGGGGATGTGTATAGGGTGCAGGGGGGAGCCTCACGCTGCTGTCTCGGGCTGTTCCGAGGCAGCACGTAGAGGCTTTCGGATCCCTTGCGTGGACTTTTTGTCCACGTAGGGATTCTTACGATATGCGAGACTCGTGCATAGATTTAAGGCTACGTAGCTCTCTCGGAGCCTATTCTCGGCCATTTTCTCGCAGTCATATCGTAAAGCAGGCTGCGAGAGATTCGGTTCTCGCAAACAGCAGGAAAACTGCCTTTTGCGAGCACCGAGAGAACTACGAGGGAGAATTTAATAGGGCCCTAAGTTCCTATATTCCCCTTTTTAGATTTGCTGCCTTTCTACAGTGGATATAAAAAGTCTACACACCCCTGTTAAAATGTCAGGTTTCTGTGCTGTAAAAAAATGAGACAAAGATAAATCATTTCAGAACTTTTTCCACCTTTAATGTGACCTATAAACTGTACAACTCAATTGAAAAACAAACTGAAATCTTTTAGGTGGAGGGAAGAAAAAAGAAAAGAAAAATAATGTGGTTGCATAAGTCTGCACACCCTCTTATAACTGGGGATGTAGCTGTGTTCAGAATTAAGCAATCACATTCCAAATGTGTTACATAGGAGTCAGCATACACCTGCCATCATTTAAAGTGCCTCTGATTAACCCCAAATAAAGTTCAGCTGTTCTAGATGGTCTTTCCTGAAATGTTCTTAGTCGCATCCCACAGCAAAAGCCATGGTCTACAAAGAGCTTCCAAAGCATCAGATGGATCTCATTGTTAAAAGGTATCAGTCAGGAGAAGGGTACAAAAGAATTTCCAAGGCATTAGATATACCATGGAACACAGTGAAGACAGTCATCATCAAGTGGAGAAAATATGGCACAACAGTGACATTACCAAGAACTGGACCTCCCTCCAAAATTGATGAAAAGACGAGAAGAAAACTGGTCTGGGAGGCTACCAATAGGCCTACAGCAACATTAAAGGAGCTGCAGGAATATCTGTCTGTGTCACATGTGAAGTACTGGCTGTGTGGTACATGTGACAACAATCTCTTGTATTCTTCATATGTCTGGGCTATGGGGTAGAGTGGCAAGATGAAAGCCTTTTCCTACGAAGAAAAACATCCAAGCCAGGCTACATTTTGCAAAAACACATCTGAAGTCTCCCAAAAGCATGTGGGAAAAGGTGTTCTGGCCTGATGAAACTATAATTCCAAAAGATATGTTTGGCGCAAAAACAACACTGCACATCACCAAAAGAACACCATACCCACAGTGAAGCATGGTGGTGGCAGCATCATGCTTTGGGGCTGTTTTTCTTCAGCTGGAACTGGGGCCTTAGTTAAGACAGAGGGAAATATGAACAGTTCCAAATACCAGTCAATATTGTCACAAAACCTTCAGGCTTCTGCTAGAAAGCTGAACATGAAGAGGAACTTCATCTTTCAGCATGACAACGACCCAAAGCATACATCCAAATCAACCAAGGAATGGCTTCACCAGAAGATTAAAGTTTTGGAATGGCCCAGCCAGAGCTCAGACCTGAATCCGATTGAAAATCTGTGGAGTGATCTGAAGAGGGCTGTGCACAGGAGATGCCCTCGCAATCTGACAGATTTGGAGTGTTTTTGCAAAGAAGCATGGGCAAATCTTGCCAAGTCAAAATGTGCCATGCTAATAGACTCATACTTAAAAAGACTGAGTGCTGTAATAAAATCAAAATGTGCTTCAACAAAGTATTAGTTTAAGGGTGTGCGTACTTATGCAACCATATTATTTTATTTTTATATTTTTTCTTCCCTCTACCTAAAAGATTTCAGTTTGTTTTTCAATTGAGTTGTACAGTTTATAGGTCACATTAAAGGTGGAAAAAGTTCTGAAATGATTTATCTTTGTCTCATTTTTTTACAGCACAGAAACCTGACATTTTAACAGGGGTGTGTAGACTTTTTATATCCACAGTAGATAAACCCATCATCCTCTTCTTCTTCTTCTTCTGCTAAACAGTCCAGTTATGAGAGTCATCCCACCATGTTTCAGTAATGCATATCACGTCTCCTTTACTGCTAATAATTCTAGCTAATTTTGATACATTTCTTGCATTAGCCAGCATACACATTATGTTGTTATGACACTGCTACTATAACATCTGATATCCACCCAAAAGAAGTTGCATTTTTTTGGTTTCTCCTGAGCAGCTCTGGCTGGGAGAAGTGATGAAAAGGTTAAAACTGTGATTGTGTTTAGTAGGACAATAGGTGGCTGTTACTTTTTGTTTATTTTATCCTGTGAAACTACAAAAAAATGTAAGAAAGAACTCAAAACAGCACCTATATTCAAATGTTTAAACTTTTTCAATGCAGTCAGAGACTCTATCCACTGAGCGATCTGTGCAGATAATGCATACTGACAATGCATACACAAAATGGTATTAAATATATCAAGCAATCCTGTACATGTCTAAGAAAGATCAAAACTTGGATTAGGTATATTTTATATTTTCCTGGCAAGCCTCCAACAAAGAGTGGCATTTGAGAATGGAGGGTTAGCCACAGTTAGTGAGCTGTTTCAGGTTGTGAGTTAACCAAATGAAAGGAGCTTGGTGCAATCAATTCCTAGGAGAAAAATCAGCTGTATGGTCTGGTAATTAGATCTCTGTCCAGCAGTATCAACATTGCTCACAAATGTTCTCACGGAGATATCTCTTCATATGGCTGAGAAGGTATACAGGAACACTATGCCCTGCTCACAAGATTCCAATGTCTCAAGTGGCTCAGTATAATTTTATACACAGCAGTTCCAGGATGATTCAAACCATGCAGGCCTTAAAATTGGTCCATCAATTTAGCAACAAGATACAACAATATGCTATCTTAACAGGTTTCCGTTTTATTTGCTAAACCTACTTCTAATAAACTTCCATTAAGCGTATCTGCCACCTTCCCTTTGTGAATATACAAACTTCCTGTGTACTTAGTCTCCTCCCACAGCAGTAGACAAATCGCTGGAAACTAACATTACAGATTCCACAGCAGCATACCTCCATACATTAGAGACTGTATTATATTTTTACATTCTAAAAAAACATGTTGTTTATTTTCAAGTATAATTATTTAAAAAAAGGCTATTTAAAAGTTTGACCCCGATTTTCCTGATGCCAGTTAGTTACAATCTTGAATCTAAGGTTTACTTGTACCAGAAGAGAAAGACATATTAAAGAAAATTAAACTAAATTTTCATGTATAAGCTTGCATTTAGTGAAACAAAATATTGATTTATTAGCATATTTTATAAAAAATATCTTTTAGCCCTGTGCATAGAGGAGATCATAGTCTGAGGTAGAATTGGACTTGACCTGCAGCTTTGTGACTTAGAAATGCTTTCTCTGTTGCAGCGAGTGAGATTTTTTTTTTACCATAATTCTGGATTGAGAGGTGAGTTGTCAACCTAAAAAAGAAAGCCTACTGACATTATATCCCCATGAGCAAACAACCACAATTAGTTACTTATACTGGTATTTTGAACACAATACAATTCTGTAAATTGTTTATGCTATAGTACTTTTAATGTATTTATAACAAGGGAAAACCAAATAAACATTTCTTAATAACACAATACAATTCTGCAAATTGTTGTTGGTATAGAAATTTTAGTTTCAATTAATATTGGAAAAAACATGTTTTCTAATATCTCGACCATTATACACTTTGCTAACAACTCGAAAACAAATCATAACATAGCCATGAGTATTTTCAGTATTTGTGAGTTTTATTTATTAGTATGTATATCTAATATATATGTTTTAATCTAATACAGAATATATCTAATATATATGTGTACCTTAAGTATTAGTGTATACATTACATATATATGTACTTGTATGTAATACAGGTCACCATATGTACTCTGCACTACCAGAAAACATGAGTAAAAAGTGTTTATATTTTTAAAAATTGCTGCTAAATTATTTGAGTTATGGCCTTTTAAAATGTGTGGTTTTAGGGCTGTTTATGACCTCCCCTGGTCTGGCAGAATACATAATGAACGGCACCAGCCAGCGGCACAAATTAGAATGAGGTGTGCAAGTTGTGGAAACAACTATTATTATTAATGTTTATTTGTAAAGCACCAACATATTCCGTAGCACTATATATGGGTTAAGCTCAAGGCAAGAACAATATTAACAAATTGCAAATAATTTAGCTTCCTGTCTTGAAGCTTAGAATCTAGTGTGCACAGTGCTTTCCCTAAACCACCTTGCAAGATTGAAAACTCACAAACTTACAATCTAAAGGACTATTACATTTTGACTATTAGCTGGATAATTTAGTAAAGTGGAAAGTGCAAGCATCCATGAGGTTGCAGCCCTGGGTTCAATCCTTTTTTAAAACAAATATAAATAATAATTGTAATTTTCTTTTAAATTATACCATTAACACAGAGTTAGCATTTCCATGTTTGTATATGTATATATATATATATATATATATATATATATATATATGACATTGAAGCCTTTGTTCCGTCTGTGTTTTCATTCAGACAATTCTATGCTAAACTAATAGTTTAGTTCCTTTGAAAAACATTTTTAACAACACAGTTTTAAGAGGTAGTAGGTACTTATAATAGCAATTAATTTGTAATTGATAGTTGCTGAAATGGGCATGTTGCTTATTGAGAAACTCAATATTGAACCTAATGGTCTGGAACACTTATAAATTATAAATGTGGTTCTGCCTTTTATATAAAATAGTAACTTTCCTTTTTCATAAAACTAAATATATGAGACAAATAGTAGTTAACAGTTTTTAATTTAATCTAAATAAAAAATATTAACGTAAAAAGTAAAAAAATGGAAGAAGCAGAATTTGAACCCAGGATCTAGAGTCCTAAAAACAAAGGATTTTACCTACTAATCCTCATCTTTGTATGATAACCAATCAGTATAAAAAGCTAAAATTTAATCAGTGTGCCAGATCCAAATAAACCTCATTATCTGTGCAGATTCTTCAAGGCTTACTCAACCAACAACTAAAAATTACAATAAGCTCTCCTTTACTTATTAATAATTGTTAACGAAATTATTATATGTTGCATGCTCTCTATACAAAATAGATTTTCCATTTTTTTATGTAAAACGTGGAAACTTTATAATTAAAGGCTAATAATAATAATTAAAATATATACACTTGTCCACATCATTTCCACCCACTACCTTGTAGTGCACAATGCATATGGTGACTTCAATGTTCCTTTAAAGGGCCACTGTATATTAGCAAAAAGTTCACATTTGTGAAGTATGCAAAAAAATATTATTAGCTGTGTAAGTAATGGACATAAAAGCATTTTTTGACCTTGCTTGTGCAAGAAAGCTGCCACGATAGTAACATGTCTATTGCTTCTTCAAAGTCTACGGGAAGAGTGGGGAGTATTTGCTAAGATCTTATTTTAATAGAAAATAAAAATGAGCTCAAGGCACGCACTCGGTCTCCAGCCAGACTGAAGTGGGAAAGAAAAAAAAAATAACACAGCATAAGTCAGGCACAAGCAGTGCCTACTAAAATAAAAATGTTACTTTAAAATACTTTCATACAGCCTCTAATGTTTTTAAGTTGTTACAAACTTCACAGACATCTAACATTTCTCAGAGATCTACAGTGGTCCTTTAACTTATAGTGCGCTATAAAAAAGAATGTAAAAAGGAAATGCTGATGGATTTTTCTTATATAGGGATGCACGTATGGCAAACAAAAGATATCTTTTTTGAGAACATGATTGACATCCAGCATATGCAATATGCAAATGGTTTTACTCAGACGTGAGTTCGCTGTTATCTAATGAGGACTGAGTAGCTGGTGAAATATCAGTAAGTGCAAATGAGATTTCTCCTGAGTGAATGCTCTGATGTATAATTAGGGATCTATTACTTGTAAAACATTCACCACAATCAGAACATGGAAACTGTTTCTCATTGGCATGCATGAGTTGATGTCTAACACGGTTGCTCTCACGTGCAAAACACTTCCCGCATGTAGCACACTGGAAAGGTTTTTCCCCTGTATGAATCATCTGATGTTGAATAAGGGATTGGTTGCTTTTAAGACATTTTCCACATACAGAGCAAGCAAATTTCCTTTCCCCAGTGTGAACTCTCTGATGAGTATAAAGGCTCGAGCTACTAGAAAAACATGTTCCACATATAGTGCAAGCAAATGGTTTTTCCCCGGTATGAATCCTCATATGTGTAATAAGCTGTGAGTTACTCACAAAACACTTCCCACACACAGAACATTCAAATGGTTTCTCTCCGGTGTGTATCCGTTGGTGTTGAGCCAAGCCTGAGTGGCAACCAAAACACTTCCCACATATGGAGCATGCAAATGGTTTCTCCCCAGTGTGAGTTCTTTGATGTATAATAAGGGACTGTTTACTGACAAGGCATTTTCCACATACATTGCATACAAATGGCTTTTCTCCTGTGTGCGTTCTCTGATGTATAAGGAGGTGTGTACTACTGGAAAAGCCTTTCCCACATAGAGTACAGACAAATGGCTTTTCACCTGTGTGGGTTCTTTCATGTTTAACAAGTAGTGAGTTATAGGCAAAACATTTACCACATACAGAGCAGGTAAATGGTTTTTCTGGTATCTGAATAATATTATATGTAGTGGGGTCCAAATCACTATTATCATTTTCATCATCTTCATTACTTTTATACTTCCTTATTGATACTTTCTTTTCAGTATTGAGTGTTTTGATGTTTAATTGGTTAGTCTTCTTCACAAGAGAATTTGAATGTTCTGACTCTGTAGGGTGATAAATAAAGGATTCTGTTCCTTCTTCACATGATATTTCAATCTCAGACTCTATATCCAGAGAGTTTTCCTGATTCTCGCTTGTTGCAATGCTACTACTGTGGTCTTCTCCTTGAGAGCTCTGTGTAACTTTGATATGATCCTTCATAAATGGTGAATCGTGGTATCCGGAAGATATAGATCCATCTATTAAAATAAAAAGTTTAGGAGTAAATAACTTTGTTTATAATAATAATAATAATAATAATAATAAAAAACTGGGGAACACTGACAAATTTTTGTAAATCAACTGAATAAAAAAGACAAAAAGTAGCAAAGCCTGACAATGTATGTCATGATTGTGTTTTTGGGAAGTACGACATGTTTCTTATGTGTAATGTTTAAAGGTTATTGTGTGTTTACTGCTATTTGTAATATTGAATCATCAGTAGCCAATCAAAATGGCACCTGTAGCTAGTCTAAACTGGTTCAAATTCATGTCATTTGTTCTATAGCTGCTTCTCTGGTAACACAGACTAGTCCCCCAGAAGAGGGCAACCCCATTCTGTGACATCGTCTCTGTCCCCACGGACACAGGACTATTCTGATTAGACAATGCTAATTCAGACAGTAAAGCTATTCAGTTCATTGGTGTTTGTGCATCCAGGTGGAGAATTCAAACTTGTTCCCTCCCCAATTCATGAATGTAGTTTTGCTTTGTTCTGTGTTTTTTTTAAACCTATCAGTTGATTTTGGGCGGCCATTAAAGTTGCAGTCAGTCTAACGCTAGCATTCTAAACCACGGAATGTCTGGTGTTATGAATTCTTCTTAAACAAGGGGATGTAACAGTTTATTATGTTAATAAGGCAGTAACTTTAGCACTGAGTTTGCAACCTCTGATGTAAGAGGTGTTTGCTGGATGCTGAGATCTTGAACACAACAAAGCACGGCCTAGAGGCAAAATTGAGGAGCGTGTGGCTCCTCAAATCTTGGGTGGTCACAGTATACTAGTAAAAAAAGTGTTTATTATGGCAAATAAAATAAAAATAAGTGGACAAATAATAGTGCTAATTATTCAAGCATAAGAATGTAAGCATGTGTTCATAGTTTTGAGGACCATAGAGGTAAAGGGGTCAAGATTTTTAACTTAAGCCTAAATAATTTATGAAATCAATCTCAGAGATGAGGTAAAATAGATGAGACAGATAAATGAATCATAAGCATTTGCAATGGACAGCACTGGTGAAAATGTAAAGATATGAAAACATGTGTTTAGGCATGGGATAATAAGTGAGTGAATTAGAACTTTGTTCTGAGATTTTTTTACATATTTGGATATATTTTACAGAATGTGGTTAGTAACTGTATGTGGGGAGTGGAAGATCAAGAATAACTCCAAGACAATGGGAAATGTAGGTGTGGTAGAGAAAGGTGGAGAAGCAGACCACTAGACCTGTCAGATTATGAGATACCTATTTCAAAGTTTACAATCAAATTAAATAAAAATTGGAAAGTCATGAGATCAACTAGATACAAACTTAACAATATTCCTTATGAATATGTACTGGAGGTGAAGAATGGATTTTAGATATGGTAGATGTTCAATAAAATGCAGAATTCCAGAGAATAGCAAGAGGAGATAAGAAGTCAAACTTACATGAGCAATGCAAAGAAATGGAATAACATAGAATGGGAAACAAACAATCTATTCAAGAAAATGAAGAGTCATCAAGGGAAATGTTCATGCATAAATCAGTATGATCATGGATAAATAAGTCCAGAGTCTAACAGATATAGAAGAAAATATGAAGGGGCTAGAATATATGGAATAACTATACAGAAAGAACCATAATAGTACTGATACGTATGTGAATCCTGGAGAACGAAGTTTAATGTGCTCAAAGAAGTATTGCTGATAACAAGAGTGCAGGAGGTGATGGTGTGACAAAGGGTTTGCTATAATGGCATGATGGCCATTGCTTTAAATTAGTATTTAGGTAATTTGATTACAGTGGTATCCACATGCATTCCACAGCTTTTGTTACCTAGTGGATGGTCTGGTGCCATTTGATTAAATACACGGATCAGGTCAGCAAGTGCATAGCCCCTCTGACACCAAGCTGTGCACTTCTCCCTTATTTCGACATTCCCTTGTTTGAGAAGAGCAATGGGAATTGAATATTTCCCTGGACAAACCTTGATACTCACTGGAGAAAACAAAAATGAAACCCCCCGACTGAGGGCTAGTGGGGATTCAAGAAGGTCCATGATTAGTTCAGACTGTGCTCCATAAACTAATAGAGCATGGGATTTAAAAAGCTAGGACAGCACAGAAAAGCAATGTCAATGTGTGGGACTTCCTTAGATAACGCCACTCGGCATTAAGACTGGATTTCCTGAGCAGATTGTGATTCTCCCCCTGCATAAGGACATTCTTCCCAACTGGCCTGGCTTTTAAAGTCTATAGTATGTCTATAGTATAAAAGTTATGTTTTCTATAAGTAAAGGTACTATAAGTTAAGCTTTCTGAGTATTATAATTTTAATTTATTAAATCTAAAATATAATGCTTTTGCTGGTGAGGTCATATGAATGTGCTGCCATAATCTAACCATATTTTATGACTGTGACAAGATTGTGTTTTCCGGGAATTATGGAAATTGCCTTAGTGTTTGTGTTCGATTCCACAAATTAAAAGGGTTACATTGACTTGGGTGGGACTAACTCATAATGTTAAGGGGATATCCCCAGAATTTGAGAGGGTCCTAGTGTAACAGTGTAGAATTCACACTGGAGAGACATTATTAGCCTACAGTGGGATTCCGGGGATCTCTCAGTGGCCCATAGCATACATTCTAGTACTTCTGTGGGGGTAGTGGACAGCGTTAAGCTTAAAACCTTGAGATGACATTGTCAAGGTGCTGCACTCAGTATGCCAACATATATGGAAAACTCAGCAGTGGCCATGGGGATATGATAGAGGGAGTTATTATTAAAAAGCAGTCTTTGGCCAACTCATTTTAATTACTAGCCAGAGATACTGGATAGTTAGTTGGGACAGAGATTGGTCTTAACTTCTCGGCCTGTTATTTATTACTTATAAGTGTTATCATTCCCTAATGGATTACAGGACTAGCACATGAACGTTTAAAGGTAATTCAAAATGTGACTTTGAAATTCTTGAGAAATCAGTTTGTTTACAGCTGCTGAGCTCTATACAGTATCTTACAACACATCCTTTCCTTAAAAGGTTTATGAACCCATTTCCATCTGTCCAAAGACTTCAAACTGTTCCAGACTGCTACTGATAAATTCATCTGGTTAGCTGAGAATCCAAGAATCCCCATATCTTTAATGGGGCTTAGCACTCCCTATCGAAACAAATACTACTTTGCAGCCATTGTGCAAATACAGGCATGACATAGAGCTCAAGCTCAGAAAAATGGGCAGATCTAGAGAATGCCGTGTTTGAAGTAAACTATTTATCCCATTACACCTGTATTACAAAACAAAGCTTTTTTTTGCCTAGACCTTTTATCAACTTAGAGGAAGCATGGATATAAATATCTTGATATTGGTTCTAGAATTGCTAATTTTGTTGGCCTAAAACAAAAATACACATTGACTAATCAATATTTTAGGTACCTCCAAATAAAAAGCTTTGTCCAATAATCAGACATTCCTGACTTACATACAGCCCTATTAAATTCAAAGACCTGTATCGGCATCGGCAAGCCCGCAAGGGCCACGGGCTTGAAATTCGGCTGCGTTAAAGAGCCATTAAATTCAACCATGCTGCGAGTTACGGGCCGGAGACGTAAACAATTAATTTGATGTGCGGCCGTGAACATGATCAATTAGTCAAACCCGTAGTTACGGGTTTAGACAGAGCCAATGGCAAATGAGACATTCATCAATACGTCACTGAAAAATGCAGGTTAGATTTCAAAGCCTTACGGGTTTCTATTACGAGTTTCGATTAAGTTTCAAGTCCATGCAAGTTCCATTATATGTATTAACACAATGATTGCCGGGATCAATATAACACGGAAACTAAACATTAAAGAAAGTATTTTATATTGCAGATTTGCGAGCTTGAGAATGTTGCGCTATTAATTTGAATACCTAACATAACTTTCCCATTAATTATAAGTACAGTAGAGTGTGTATATTTTTATTTACAGTGCTACGTATAGGACGACAAAGATAACTACAGATTAACATTTAGCAAAGGAAGGAGGGCCCTGTCTTTGAGCTAGGAATCCAATGTCCATGGTGAATTCCCTAAGAACAATATAGTACAAAAAAGTAAAGATAGATAAGGGAGAAAGAGCAAATCCAGAAAACTATAGCCCTGTAAGCATCACCTTTGTAGGTAGGAAAGCTTTTAAAATGGTTGCCAAGGGATGTAGATTATAAGATTGTAAGATTATAACTAGGAGTCAACACAAATTTATGAGGAATAGTGTTATGAACGTATGAAGGGCTACTGGACAAACAGCTGTTGTAATGGCTACACTATGAGCCACGGGAGGGATTATGGTTATAAGTGTATTGTGCATTTTTATTGCTGTAATAAAATGTGTTGATTTGTTATGGGAAGGGGAAAACAGAAGTAGAGGGATTCGCTCTATAAGGTAGAAGACCATTTGCCATAGTCCAGTCTTGGGCACGCTGCCCTACACATTGACTGGGGTTATAATGCAACAGCAAAATGGAACAACCGCTGTAGCCTTCGATCATAGTGTTTAGTTATGATAGACACGCCGACAGTCTAGATTAGCGTGGGAAGTAGATTAACAATTTGTTAGCCAATTAAGCAACTGTTGTGGACAACTGTAGAGGTTACAAAGGTTGAAATGCTGTAATAGATACCCCTTTGATGCATTTTCTGCAATTAACTACAATATTTGCAGAATGTCACATGCCTGTCTAGCGGTGCTGCACTACCACAATTGCTAAGAACTCCATGGAAAACAGGGGTAGGGACCAGAGAAGGGCATAAAGGTGAAACTGTGAGTATTGGACCTCTTCAGATAAAGGTCATCTGACCCTCAAGAATCCATTCATGAAGGTAGAACAGTAGTTTCCAGGGGGAACTAGCATAGGCAAATCTAACAAAGCCTCTTCTCCGACAATCAGAGCTGGGGGAATCTGTACTTAGAACGCGATTTCTGTGGTCATTTAGACCCCTGTATCATGTACCAGAGAAGCTCGTGCCTGGCCAATAACACTCTCACTCCCTTCTAGTTTGGGAATCACCTAACTCTCTCTGTCCTAGATTGGTCTAAAACCCATCCCTGTGATAAGTTAGAAAAATTTGGGGAAGGAAATACGAACATGACTAGGGACCAAACCGTCAGATTGCAAAAAGTTTATTCTTCTGTAAATGATTAAACAATTGGAATTGTTATAAGGAAGTATAGGAAGAAGTGCTAATTGAAAATAAAGGATTATGCACATATCTGTAAGTGTGTCTTTTTTGGGGAAGTGTGCTTGATGTACTACACTCCAAAGCCTCAGCTGCCCGAGTGTGGGGATCTATGAACCTGTGGTGATATGAGGCCCGGGCTGGTTCTAGGTCGTGACAGATATGTCATGTAAAACAAATGTATTCAGCTTCTATGAGGAGGTAAGAAGGAGTTTGGACTACAGCAACTCTTTAAATGTAGTCTTTTGGGATTTTTCAAGGACTTTTAATACAGTGCCACAGGATAGGCTATTGTACAAAGTAAGGGATACAATAATTGCAGTAAATATATGCATATACATTGAGAACTGGCTAAAAGACAGGGAACAAAGGGTTGTTGTAAAAGGAACATACTTAGATTGGACTAATGTGGCAATTGGGTTACCTCTGGGTTCAGTATATTCATTAAGGATTTAGTAGTAGGACTGAAAAAGTATTGTCCCCATATCTGCTAATGATGCTAAGTTGTGAAAGGTAATTAAATCACAAAATGCTGTACTTCCCCTGCAAAGGAACTTACATAAACTAGAGAAGAATGGGCAGCTAAATTACAAATGACATTTAATACAAATGAATGAAAAGTTATGCATTTGGGAAGGAAAAATAAGCAAACAATCTATAATCCACCTGGAACAAATATTGGAGTACCAGAGATAGAAAGGGATTTAGGAGTTCTGGTGGACAACTACCTACATAACAGTGCTCAATGCCAAGCAGAATCTGCATTGGCATATAAAATAATTAGCATGCATGATATAAATCTCTAGTACGACTTAATTTAGAATATTCAGTACAATTTTGGTACCACTCAAAAAAGACATTGTAGCTGGAAGGACAAGAAAATAATTAAGGGTTATGGTGGGACTAAGCTGCGAAAAAAGATTTAACAAATTACAATTGTTTTCACTTGAAAAGAGACACAGAAGAAGGGTTATGAAAAGAGACACAGAAGAATGGATATGCTTAACTTATATAATACATCCAGGGTATACATTGAAACTTTTTGTTCCAAGTGGTATAGAAAAAAAAAAAATAAGATCAAAACTTAAAGGGATAGTTGCCTCACCATAAGTACTCTTCCCGGTGTGAAAGAGCACAAAATTCTATGTTAAAATCTATTGCCTTTTTTAAATTACACTAATAACAGCCTGAAAATTTAAGGTATTTTGTCTGTTTACAAACAGACTCCTGACTGCCCATGATTAACAACATATATGCTGATAGCGAGCAGTAGAAAATGCTGCACACATAGATCTATGGCTTTTCCGTGGGTTCTGGAATGCATTCAGCTACTGGTAAACTCACAAGTCACATATTTAGTAGCTTGAAGCAGTCATTTCTCTGCATAGATGGATTTGATAAGGGTTAAATCACTCTCTGTTTCTGCTGTGAGCATGGAGCTCTAGCTGCCAGTCTGCCTGTGGGACTTGCCAGAGCTCTTGTAAACATACGCTTCTTTTAGGATTTTTTATGTGAAAAATTCACCTATTTCAAAAATTCAAAAAGTATTTCAACATGTTTTTATGAGTATGTTTCAGTGGTGTGCTCCAAGTTGTGCTGAATTAACTGCACCTTTAAGGAAAGAAAGGGGTTCTTCACAAGAAGGGCAGTCATACTGGACTACGCTCTGCCAAAATATATGGATAAATTAACAATGAATAATGAATCCACATATTACAGGGATCAACGAAGATATAAAAACGTTGAACTTAATGGACTAAAAGTCTTATTTGACCTAATTACTAGGGGCCTCATTATATTAGCGGCCGCAGCCGTTGCGGGGCCGCAAGCTATTCGGCTATTCTATTCCCCTCCGGCCGGGGATTCCGGCAGGCTTGCGGCCGCTGCCTTGCTATCTCTTGCGGCCGCTCGCGCCGGAGGAAATCCTTTGATCTTAAACGGCCGTAAGAAATTCCTATTTGCAATTCAATTGCTCCGGGAACACTCTCTGCAAGGCTAAAAGCGAGCCGCAGCTTACTTGCAGGAAAGAGGTCCCGCTAGCACCAATTAAGCACATAAAATATCCCAAATAAAACCATCCTGCACTTTGCAGAGTCTATAAAGTGATATTCGGTGTTAGCAAAAATAGCACATAATTCCCCTATACTCAAATCCGTAAAATATTTTTTTTTTTATATCCGTAAAATATCCATGTAAAAAGTCCAGAGGGCTTGGAGCACCTCAGACCCGCCCACGCCGCAGCCGGAAAATAAACAGTTAATTTGAACTCGGGTTTGGGCTGATGTGCCAGCTTGAGAGTGGGTTACTTTTAATCCTCATGTCCCCCAATATGATCCCTAGCATTTACAGAGCTGTACAGTGCAGGCTTGAATTTATTTTTGCGTTTTTAGATTTCTGCGCTTACGGCCGGTTCCAAGATATGCGGCCGGCCGTAAGGGGAGATCCTTGCGGGGCCGTATAATAGAATCGCGAGTTAACAGAACCCCCGCAAGGAATCGCAGCCTTACGGCCGATTTACGGCCGGTAATAGAATGAGGCCCCAGGTTAATAGCGGTTTGTAAGAGCTTGCCCTAGTGTTGCTTTTTGCCTATTTACTGCACAGCTTTAATGGAAAAGTCTTAATAATTCAGTGTACTCTTTCTCCACTCTATTTATTTTTTCTTTTTTTTTTTATTCTTCCCTGTAGATTTATATTTGAATTTTCTAACAAAAAATTACATCTCTTCTTCATGGCCATCCTGGAATATTTGTATGCCCAGAAAGATTTGTAAAGGGACCAGGAAGTCACCATAAGAAAGAGGGAAGAAAAGAATGTGAAAAGAGTGCTTTCCTTTTTAGAATTGCTATTAAATTGATTGAGTTATTTTGAACTTAGTGGTTTTAGGCTGTTTTTAACCTTTTTTGAAACAATAAGCACAGCCGTACTATCGTTCCAGTGCTTAACACTATGCTTCAGATTGAGACACAATCTATTAAAACAGGATGATTTAATCGTACAGAAAGAAAAGGGTTTTTCACAGTAAGGGCAGTCTGCAGAATTGTGACCACAGATTCAGTAGATAACTTTAAAAGGACATATAGTTTCAAAAGGGCATACAAGTTTATGTTAGATAACTAGAATACAAGGGATATTGATCCAGGAAAAATATGATTTCCAGTATCTGGGATCAAAAAATATTTTTTCTTCTTGTGAGACAACTGGTGATGTTTTAGTGCATAGAGAAGTACTAGTCATGTAGCATCTATGCAACAATAAACATCCATTTTTGGTTTTAGCGGTTTCGATTTTGAATGAGTTTATGTTTTTGTGGATATTATTTCCTTTTATTGTAGGGCATTTAGCCAGCTTGTGAAGCACATCA